>KE505158.1:481898-507713 GCA_000441515.1 Elaeis oleifera | reverse complement strand
ATATTTAAGCAATAAAGAAAATTTCAATAGCAAAGACAGGCATCCACGAAATAACCACACTGGCTCAAAAATATTATTCGAAACATAAGTGGCATATCAACAATATGTATAAGTTGCCAAAATAAAAGCCAAAATAATAACCATAAAGTATAATTTGGATGCTTTTCATGATTGTGTCTTATTAAGAATAGAAGATATGACAGTTAGGCAGCAAAAAGAAAGGCTTTTGTGCTGGCTTGTGGCACCATAGGGGTCGACTCCTGTGCCAAGTCACCCTGTGCCACAAGTTGGAATAGGAATTGAGGGCATTTCACAGTCGTCCTATGATGGGACGACTTATAGAGTCACTTTACAGTAGAGCAACTTATAGAGATGCCCTATGATAGGGTGACTTATAGTCTCGCCCTATGATAGGGCGACATTGTTTCACCCATCTGTATCCCAAGCTGGAGTGAATAGTGATGAGTTAGTATATAAAGTCATCTTATGATAAAGCGACTTTATTTGGACAGTATTTTCGTAAATAATTTTGAAAGGGCATTATTTCGATAATTTTTTTTAAAATGGACATTATTTGGGTAAAAAGATCCTCTAAATAACCATTGCCTAACAAAATGTTAGACAACAATTATCTACTAATTAGGGGAAATGAATGTGACAAAGAAAAGGCAGCAATTTTTGGATATTTGGGTACCATTTCCTCATTTAGGCAATAGAACTT
Source organism: Elaeis oleifera (assembly GCA_000441515.1). Taxonomy (NCBI): domain Eukaryota; kingdom Viridiplantae; phylum Streptophyta; class Magnoliopsida; order Arecales; family Arecaceae; genus Elaeis; species Elaeis oleifera. The sequence goes on along the minus strand of KE505158.1, from coordinate 506,992 downwards.
TTTGATACATTGGCAATTGTTTTAATTATGCACAATAATTTATCATCATTTTTGACAATAATTATTTTACATAGGTGACAATTTTTTAGAGTATTTGGTAGCAGTTTTTCCAATTTAGATAACATTAATTCATATCCAAGTAATAGTTTTATGAAGATATTGCAACATTTCTTTCTATTTTAGATAGTTAGTTTTCACATTTAGGTAATGATATTGATAAGTTTAGGTAGTAATCTTTTATGCTTAGGCAGTAGGTTTTTTCTATATTTAGGTAATGATTTCATATCGCTTAACCAATGATAACAATGTTTTGATTATAGGTAATGATTAGGAGTTTTGGCAGCATTTTTTGTCTTTAGACAATAGATTCCTACTAGTACATATCCTATTTTAAGCAATAATTCATGACCATTACATATTTCATTTTTATGCTTATTGAACATTTTAAAATAGTTGTAGTAATGGCTATATGTTGTTGCACATTATTTGCTCAATAGCCTATATTTCCTAAATATCATTAGATCATAATAGCACATAATGATTGATTATATTTAAAAGCCTTTCATCACAATAAAATCTTAATGGTTTACAAATATAATATCTAATCTATAACTAAATATACCATCAACATTCAACAATCAAAGTCCTAGAAAATATAAGAAATGATATTTAGTAATCAAAATCTCTCCTTAAGTGATCCTCTCCATACTATGATGAATGTTCTTCTATCATGATGGTTGTTCGAAAAATTTTAGATTGTACATCGTGTGTAGTACAAGAGTAGAAATACTTGAGAATATTGTGAAAAATTAGATTTTTTGAGATTAGATGAGAATTTAATCCCCACTTTCTACTCTATATCCACATCTTTAGAGGGCTGACACCAACCAGAATCTAATACCCACCTTCTAAACAGGTGAAGAATGATTCCATCCTAATAAGTGTTGAGTGGTGGATATTAATTTTTTTTAAAAAAAATAATAAAGTCACCCTTTTAAGTTTCAACCATCTATATCTAGACTCTAAAATTTAAAAAATGTCAATTGACTATCAGAATTTTAAATTTATTGCAATATAGGCCAACTATGTATAAGGATCCTAACATCATTCATAGAATCAAAAAAGATAAAAATACCCTTGCTTTAGAGAGGTTGTTCTTTGTCATTCATCTACTTACACAAATCTCAAAGAACTTCATTTTTTATCATTCATCCATCAGCATAGATCTTAAAGTGCCCATCCCTTGTCATTCATTTGCCAGCATGGATCTTAAAATTCTCCTACCTTGATCATCCATCTGCATGTACAGATCTTAAAGAGCTTCATTCTTTGTCATCCATTCATCTGTACAGATTGCAAAACCTCTATCTATGATCTATTTGCCTATACAGATCTCAAAAAATTTTATCTACGATCCATTGTTTGCATAAATCTCAAAATGCTCGGTCCTCTATCATCTACTCATCCACAAATCTCAAAACACCTATCATCCATTATCCATCTACTTGCATAACCTTAAAGCATGCTGTACTTGGTCATTTATCTACCTATACAAATCTTAAAGCATCTCATTCTCTATCATCTATCCATTTGCATAAATCTTTAAACGCTCTATCCTCTATCATCCATCCTCTTGTATAGATCTCAAAGCACTTCATTCTTTATATATGTCTACTTGCATAAATCTTGAAGCACTCCGATATCTATCATTCGTCAATTTACATGAGTTTTGAAGTACTCCATCTTTTGTCGTTCATTGTTTGCACAAATTTTAAATAATTCATCCTTCATTATCCATCTGTTTATATAGATCTCAAAGCACTCATCCTCTATCATCCATCCACGTACATAGATTTTAAATCATTCCAGCCTATCATTCTTTGTCTGTGTATATCTCAAAGCACTCCATCTACTATTATTCATATACCTGCATAGATCTTAAAGTGCTCTAAATTTTTTGTTCATCTATCTGCAAAGATCTCAAAGTACTCTATTTTCTATTATTTATCTATTTGTATGGATCTTAAAGTACTCCATTCTTTATCATCCATCCATCTACATACATATTAAAAGATAAAGTCCATCCACTAGCATGATACCAAAGTTCTATCTTTCCCTCATTTCTTGATAATTTCCAACACAATAATATGATGGCACTAGTACGTGGCATAGTACCAAGATGGTGTATCTTGCTTTCATGCTTAAGCTACAAGTTTGTTTCCCAAGTCCATATATGGCAAGCAATTATTATTTATAATAGATCTTATCTATATTTCGGAACCTATGTCTATTGTCTATATATTGTTGAGTATTGACTTCAATTCAAATATCCAAGCCTTTTTTGTCAAGATAGAGATGTTATACCATGTATTAAATCAAAATTATAGTATTTTCTATTCAATTAGAGATTTTAATCTGGTATTTTCTAACTAAATATGGTTTACAATAGTTTCTATTTAGTTGAAGATCTTATACCTCTATAAATAGGTGGGTAAGGTTATGGGTCTATGTATGCATGGTATGCATGGAAGATGGTGAGAAAAGGATGTAAAGAGATTAGAATTTGAGAGTTTTTCTCTTTATATTCTAATTCTAAAATAGTGCATCTCTGTTTTATCATCCGTGAACATAGACTTCGATCGAATCATAAAAGATTCTATGTTCTCTTTATGTTTTATTTTGTGTGCCTACTTACTTAATCTACTTGGCTCCAAAAAATCTTCAACAACTAGTATTAAAACATCATTAGATTTTTTTCTCTTCTTTTGGGATAAGATATATCGAAGTTTGTGCAGATAGTGGACGACGTTAACCTAGTGAGGACTACATTGTCGAGCTTCGACCAATCTCATTTTCATTTCTGCCTCAGCTCTCTACAGGCCATCCCCTAGATCGGAGCCTCTAAGGAGCTCTTAGTGTGTGGGAAAGATGGTGAACTAGCAGACATGGATAGCTGGCCCTGTAACAACCTGCTGACATCCACCACTTCGACTCTGACAGGCCCTAACTACTTAACAAACTTTACTATAAAAGAGAAAGATAAGAAAAAAGGGAGGATTTCGGATTCAACTCACTCTCATCTTTTTCCTCTATTGTTCTCCCTCTCTGACTATTACTAGCTTAACCATCGGAGGGTGTCCAACAAGAGAACCCCCATCTTCTTCTTCGACGTATGTGGACTTTCTTATAGGACTTCGGATCCCAAACCAAGACATGGCTACTCTGATCCGGCGGGCATCTTCTAGCCATTCCACCACCTCACTAACCATCAGAGAGGAACAGCAACAGATTGGTGCTAGAGGAAAGACCCTTCTGACTCTATTTTCTGAAAAAGATAATGAGAATTCAGTCTCAGAATTATCTCACTGCATCGCACCGACAGTCGTCCTTACATAGCACGCCTAATGGGCAAAACTCGGACCCATCAATGCATCAACAGAATAAGTTTAAGCACTCACAGCTGTTGTATAGTAGCTGCAACAGAGCACGGCAAGGACCCAAGCTCCCCCAGCAACTCTATCATAGCATAGTTTAGGAAACCCTGACTGCACCTGTCAGGAATCTTTGGATCTTGTGTATGTACGTGAGGAGATCCTTGATAGATCTAGACTCTCTAAAAGTAGTGAACACCGATCCATGATCTAGATATGTGATGGGGCACCTTCCTCCTAGGGCTTGAGGGAGGCACCCCCCTTCTCTAGGGTTTCTTCAAAAATCCTGAGGTGACAATACTAGAGAAAGAGAGAAGAGAGATTGAGAGAGAAAAGACCTATATTCCATTGTTCCAAGCAATCCTAATACAATCTATGTATATATATATATATTCATAGCCGATAGGCCTAACAAAAAACTCTCCTAGCTGAATCCATATATGAAAGCACTCATCGAGCCCATGTATATCCATGTCTCACATACTCTCATCCCTTAGGCTTAATTTCAGTCCAAATCCTAAGTTTGCTCCTTTAAGATCTATCAAACTAGACCTTAAGATCCTAGGATCAAAATTCAATCTCAGATTTAACAAAAAAATTCATGCAGCTCTGCGTGCGACATTGAGTTGGCTCAATCTCAGACTGAGTCGACTAATCTGGGACTTAGTCGACTCATACTAGTACTGAGTCGACTAACCTATATACTACGTCATAGATTTTAAAATTCTATCTTCTATTTTTCTAAGACATAGTCAACTCAGACTGAGAATAGGTCGATCCAATCTTAGTCTGAATCGACTAACACCCTGAATCTGCTCTTTCCTCTGCAGTTTCAATCCTGACTCTGGTTTCTTACTCTATCTTATGTCTCTGATATCCAGAGTCTTAACCAACCCCCTCGATGTCCTCGTCACCTGAACTTCGAGCTCGTGGAGAGCTATGCACCACCTCCACCCTAGGACCACTCTTTTCTAACCCTAGGATCCAAATGCAGTCCTAGCATCCTGGAGCCAACACTTTGACTCCTTCTGTGGTCTCTCAAGACTTGAAAGCACCACACCAACTCCTACAATCTCCACTTTGGTACATCCAAGCCTTGACACATCTAATAATATCCTCCTGTGCAATCCTACTATCAATGTGCATTCTGATAGCCTCTTATGCGAACCTCCTTGCCTCTGCCAATCCTCTTCAACTGCTGAGCTCTCTTTGAAGCCTTTGGAATGACCGCCTCCACCACTGAAAAATCTGGCTTGCACATTTGCACCGTCCTAAAGTTTGTTGTAGGCACCCTTCTACTTAACAGCTGCATCAACTGTTACCCTAGACTTTCTTGGAGAAACCGTCATATTCCTAAATCGGCACTTGCTACTACCAATGCACCTGACATGGTCTCCTTAGAGCAATGCCTCTCCACCTACACACTTTGCTCCATTGGCTTTGTGCAGTCCTGACGCTGGTGCTAGGATATCACTCCTCCTCAATACCTCCCTACTCTAAATACGTGCTAAAATCCTCTCCACCTATGAAGCCATCTCTGTCTGATGCTCCACCTAAATCCAAAGTCCCTCTGATGCCATAAAAGCTGACTCTGTACTTGAGTCACCTGAGGCCAACCATCCAATGCTGTCCTATTGAGCCTACCGCTGCACCTCAAACACCTTCGCTCCCCCTTCGAACCCTCCGCACTCTGTGGGCCTCTCCAAAGCTGTCTCGCATATACCGCACTCTACGGGCTCCTTCGAAATTCAAGAGCTTAGCCAACTCTTCTTCTTCAGTGACTAAACTCTAGAAAATTCTATCCTAGCCATTATCCTCTTCTGTCCCTGCACCAACCATCGCTTCAACTTCATCCAGAGGAGCTGTAGCTCAAACCTCACCCAAGGCTCAGACCCACTTATCTTATCCGAGGCTCGTCACCACCTCCTCATAGGTATCCAGATCCTCTCTTGCTACAACAATCCATCTGATATGGTCTCCCCAAAATCTCGATCCATGGTACCGTAACCCACATAGATCTATGGAATGCGTCATCACGGCTGGTGCTGGAATTTGACACCTATCCCTACATCCCTTAGCTCTGAATCTATGCCAAAACATCCTCCACTTATGGAGACACCTCTGGCCAGTGCTTCACCTGAATAATGACTCTTCCTGGTGCTCCTGCAGAAGATAAAATCAGATCCAAGGTCAACTGCCCAGCACTGCCTTACTGGACCTCATGCTGAACCTCAGCCATCACTGCTACCGTTTCAAAACTTCTGCACTCCATGGATTCCTACAGAACCACCAAAGGATCTCCTCCTCCTCCGAACCACTTGTGACACTATGTAGATCAGCCATCTCCATCATTCTAAGGCTCCATAAATCTATGCTCTGATCGAACCATCGAATGCACCCTGACTACTTCCCCACCTTTCTGCATCCGAAAGCTGTATAGTCACTTCTTCAGCTCCACCTCGACCATTATCTTTTAAGGAACCTCTCCTCCAGCACACCAAACCTACTAATCATTCTTCATCCATCAACAACCCCGCTACCCATCTTTTCCAAAGAACCCTATAGCCTAACCATCACACCGTCCAGCCTTTCTTCCTTCAAGGCCGAATTCAACCAAAGTTGGACAAAAAACCTACCATCCAAACCTTCCACCCTGAGAAACTTTTCTTCCCATCAAGTCTTTCAACCTCCACCTTCAACCTGATTCTCCTGATTAGCCAAACCATAGTAAAACAAAGACAGATCTAAGGCATACCGTGGATTAGGTGTATAAATTTCAGCAAATAGCCTCCTGTTGATGCCTCCTTCTCTTAATCCTCCTAGGATTAGATCGGCCCATAATTAAAATAATAGATACATGGTTGATCCAAGAACTTACTATTTTAATGCATAAAATATCTTAAATGTGGGCATTAAGAAATAGCTCTACGAATATGAGATGTTCAGGATATTCTATAGTAGATTTATAATTTCATCCTATGTGACTTCTCCCTCACTTTCATGCTTCACCTAGCTCTGATACCAATTGTTAGACCTTAGCTCCTAACCAACTTTCCAAAAGACAATTGCTTAAGAGAATGTGGGGTTTATTAGTCTTTATTAACTATACAGAATCCCGCATTCCTGAGTTGACCCGCATCGAGCCAAATCATCCTCATGCAACAGGCTGGGTGGTAAGTCCCATTCAATTATTTTGGTCTCTGATATCACTTTGATATCAATTGTTAGAACTATTGTGCATCTATGTAGATCCGAGCAGACCTGCGATAGAGCCTTTTGTAAAAGCCCATGGTAATCTGGACTCTTTAGGGGTCAGCAAACTTCATGTCCTAGATCGCGGCACACCCTGAACCCTACGTAGCTATCTAGTTCGTATCTCCCTTGCTTCCAGAGACCTAGAATGCACCTCTAGATTTGATCTTCCACCCACAACACCCTAAGAATTAGGACTTGAGGTGTGGTATCTTAGGGCTATCAGATCTGAACCTGAAACCTTGATGAGGAGGAGTTTTTGTTGGATTAGAACTCTATGACAGCAGCTCCCAAACCACAGTTTTACTTGTGCACTCCATCTTGGCCTCTACACACCTCTGATCTGAACCAAACCAGAGCCCAAACCTTTTCATGAGATCATCTAATCATCCTCCTAAAACTTAGGATATTGGGACATCCAACAACTGGAGCTATACCACACAAAATAGAGATCTTGCAATCTTCTACAAACTACAGCCTTTACCCATCTTTACCTTGTTCTTCCTCTCCCTGAACCCTGTCGATACCAGATCTGAAACCCTTCGTTCCAGATCTAAAAACACCCTCCTTCAAACCCCCAATTAGTAGAGAAGAGGGGATGTGGAGACCTAGGAGATGGCGGCACAAAGGGTGATGGGGAGCCTCCCTCCTCCTAACCCTAGGGCATCTAGGGTTTGAGGGAAGCACCCCCACTCTAGGGTTTCTTTCTTGCTACCTCGTGTGGCATGCAAAACTAGAGAGAGAGGGAGAGATTATGGAGAAAAGCTTTCTTTGATTCTCTTTCTTTAGGGTTTACAATATACAAGTATATATACCTACTATATGGACCAAAATCCTAGTCCAAAAACTTCTTAGGCTAATCCAATCTGAATTCACTCATCCAAACCTATATACACCCATGGTGTGATCATGCACTCAACCCCATGGACCTAAACTTGGTCCAAACTTGGATTAGCCCCCATGAGACCCATAAACTAGGGCCTCATGACCATGGAGGGCTGAACCTCCACCCTAGGACCAAATTGGTCCTGGCCCTAGGATCCAAAGCAGTCCTAAAATCTTGAAGTCAAGCCTATGGCTCCTCTTATGGCCTCTCAAGACTTGAGAGCACCACATCAACTCCTACACACGGTTGTTGGACTTGCATGGCTAAGTTGGAATGGGGTAATCAACATTCAAATGCAGTTCAAGCCTCCTACCAATAGGCACAAACGATCGAACCAGCTCCACTTCACTTGCCCCAACACCCTCGAAGCTTAAGAGAAATAATCGATAGGATTGATAGCCAGAGGCCTGCAAGGAGGACTCCATCTCAAGCCTATGTTGGCATTACTCCTGATGAGAAGATAAACTCGAGAGGAAGGTTCAAAAACTGAAGCATAGAATTGGTGAGCTCTAGGGAGCTAGCTATCAACAGAATGATGGCTATAGCTTCACAACCCAACCTCTATTCTCTCAAGAAATACTAAGTAAACCGATTTCAAATTGGTTCAAAATACCATAGGTCGAGTAGTATGACAACATGATCGATCCGCTTGATCATCTGGAGGGTTACAGAGCCCTCACGATGCTGCAAGAGGCATCTGACGCCCTCCTTTACCAAGCCTTCCCAATGACCCTCAAGAAGAGCACGAGAGTCAGGTTCTTCAATCTCCTATGAGGATCGACTCATTCCTTTGAGCAACTAAGAAGATAGTTTGTAATGCACTTCGGTAGCCAGAGGCCACAACTGAAGAATAACGATAGCCTCTTCTCTATTATGCAAAGAGAAGGTGAGTTGTTGAGAGACTACATGATGTATTTTAATGCGGCCATACTTGAAATCCGTGACTTCAATGAGTTCATCTGATGTTGGCAATGAAATTAGGACTCAAGAATGAGTACCTAATTTTCATCTTGAATAAAAATTTCTCAAAAGACTATGCCAACCTCCTCATCTGAATGCGAAAGTATACCCAAGCTAAAGAGAATGAAGCACTTGATGAAAAGAAGAGAAGAAGAATGGTGACAAGAAGAGAACCCATAATGATAAATGTGGAGCTCCAAAGGAAGGAGGAGAAAATCACTCCCAAAAATAAAAAGGGGAAAAAGTCCTCGATGTCGCTTCAATAGCTACACCCTTTTCTTTGCCCCTCGTGCTCAGAACTTTATGGAAATCGAAGGCAAAGACCTCATGCATCGGCTTTCGAAGATGAGAGCACTAGCAGACTAGAGGGACATAATGAAGTACTGTCATTTTCACCATGATCATGATCATGATACCGAGGAGTGTCGCTAGCTGAAGAATGAGATCGAAGACCTCATCCATCATGGATACCTCAAAAAATATATTTGCAACAAGAAAAGGGCTCGATGGAGGAATCACAACGGGTGAATGTCGATATGGAAGACAACCTCGACAACAACCCGATGGCTGACATCATCAACATGATTGTGGGATTGGCTGGTGGCAGTAGGGCAGAAGAAAAGGAAGAAGCTAGTGGGTCCACCCTAAAAAGGTGGCTAATTAAGGAAGCAAACTCATCTTCCAATTATGTTAATTTCTTTTTCGATAATGATGTAACTAGAGTTCAAACTCTTCATAATAATGCTATTATCATTTTCATAATAATAGAAAATATAATGTATAAAAATTTAATTGATAATGAAAGTTCTGCCAATATGTTATTTATGATGCTTTCTAAAAGATGAAACTGCCCAAATGACAACTAAAGCGAATCAGTACACTGCTGGTCGATTTCTCCAACAATGCTATACCTATTGAAGGTGAAGTAGAACTACTTGTAATCATAGGAAAATCACCTCGACAAGCAACTGTGCTCCCCAACTTTCTCATTGTCCGAATACCTTCAACATATAATGCAATCCTCAGATGATTTGGATTAAATACCTTGAGAGCCATCATCTCAATGTACCATCTCCTCATCTAGTTTCCAACCAAGAATGGAATTGAAAAGATGAGAGGTGACCAAGTACCTATGAGATAATGTTTCATGGCAACAGTCCCAGGGAAAAAGTCTAAGAAAACTCTATCAATCGAAGTGTTGGACCTAAGAAAGAAAGAAGATGAAAATTGAGGCGAACCTGTGAGCAACCTAAAAAAGTGATGCTCAAAAGTGATCCTGATCGAATTATTAAGATCAGAAGTCGGCTATCTGAATACATCAAAATATAGTTAATAGATTTTTTTGAAAAAATGCCAATGTGTTCACATGGTTAGCATCTGACATGCTATGTATCTCCTTCAAAATCATCACCCATAAATTAAATATTGACTCACACCATCTCTTTGTCCGATAAAAGAAGAGAAGTTTCACCCTAAAAGGAAAAGATGATTAATGAGGAAGTTGATAAACTCCTCGAGGCTGGATCCATTCGAAAAGTTCATTATCCAGAGTGGATTGCCAATGTGGTCATGGTGAAAGAAATCAATAAAAAGTGAAAGATCTGTGTTGACTATACCGACCTTAATAAAGCTTACCTCAAAGATAGTTTTCTTTATCGAGGATTGCTCAATTGGTTGATGCCACCTCGAGCAACAAACTTCTAAGCTTCATGGATGCATTCTCCGATTACAATCAAATTTAGATGGCATCCAAAGACAAAAGAAATGGCCTTCATAACAGGGCGAAGGCTGTACTGTCACAAAAGGATGCCATTTAAATTGAAAATGCAAGAGCAACTTGCCAGCGACTCGTCAACAGTGTTTTCAAAGAATAGATCAGCCGCAATATGGAAGTATATATGGTTGATATGCTTATCAAGAGCATTGAAGCCGCACAGCATGTCGTCGATCTCAATGAAGCTTTCAATGAACTCAGACACTACCAAATGAAGTTGAATCTAAGTTTGCCTTTGGGGTAAGCTCCAAAAAATTTTTCGGCTTCATGATTATCCAATAAGGAATCGAAGCAAATCTAGAAAAATCCAAGCACTCATAGAGATGAAACACCCACCAATAAAGAGAGGTTCAATACCTGACTAAGAGAGTGGCAGCACTAAGTCGATTGATCTCTAGGTTGGCTGAAAAGTGTCTCCTATTCTTCAAAGTAATAATGCAAGCAAAGGACTTCGTGTGGTTGGAAGAATGCCAATTTGCTTTTGAAGAACTCAAAAAATATCTAGGATTGGCACCTCTTCTATCCAAACCAATCAAAGGTGAGAAACTGTACATGTATTTGTCAGTCACCTTGCAGGAATAAACTTGATCCTCATCTGAGAAAAAGATGACATACAAAATCGATCTACTATACTAACAAAATTCTCAGAGATGTAGAGACAAGATACACAATGACTGAAAAAAAATCTATGCGATCGTCATCACCAGCAAGTGTCTTTGACCATACTTTCAAGCACATATAGTCGTTGTATTCACCAACCAACCCCCAAAAGCTATCCTTCAAAAATTGGATGTGTTTGGATGTCTAGTGAAGTGGGCAATTGAGCTCGACAAATTCAACATCGAGAACCAGCCCCGCACATCAATAAAGGCACAAATAGTGGCTGACTTCATCATCGACTATATGATCCCTGAAGATAAGTCAGTTTTGGATATTTTGGAACTAGAAATTGCCTCATCAGATAATTGGTGGATATTGCACATGGATGGGGCCTCGAACAGCCAAGGAAGAGGTGTTGGTTTGATCATCACCAATCCCGACAAGGTCGTTGCCAAGTGCACATTGAGGTTCAACTTTAGCATGATGAATAATATGGCTGAATATGAAGCACTTATCACAGGATTAAAGATCACAAAAGAGCTTGACATCGAAGTCAAGGTATTCTCCGACTTTTAACTTATCGTGAGCCAAATGCAAGGCGAGTATGAGGTGAAGAATCTTACAATGTCTAGATACCTTCAAAAGATAAAGGATCTGTCGATTGGTTTCAAAATTAGACATCCAAAGAATTCCTAGATCGAAAATATCCAAGCTGATGTGCTGTCATATCTAGCCACCTCCAATTCTACCGAGCTGGGATAGAGGATTTATGTTGAACACCTGAGTGTCCCAAGCATTGATGAAACCTTGAATGTTAATCAAATTGATGAAGAGCCAAGTTGGATGGAACCATTGATCGACTATTTGAGCAATGGTACCATTTCAACTGACAAAGGAGGCCTAAGTAATCAAACGACAAACTTATAGTATGTCCTTCTTAATGGCCAGCTATATAAGAAATCTTTTTTGATGTCCTTGCTTAGATGCCTCAGGCCATCCAAAGTTGATTATGCACTCTGAAAGATCCACAAAGAAATTTACGACAACTATGTTGGAAGAAGAACACTAGCATTCAAGCTACTTCGATAAAGATGTTATTGGCCATCGATGAGAAAAGATGCAAAAGATTTTGTTCTCAAGTGTGATCAATATCAGAGGAATGTCAATATCTAGCAAAAGCCAGCATCCCATCTCACCTCGATCTTATCATTGTGGCCTTTTGCGATGTGAGGAACGGACATTCTCGATCTTTTCTTGATGGTATCAAATCAAACAAAATCCCTAATCATCACAATTGGTTATTCATGAAGTGGGTGGAAATAAAACCTTTGGCACAGATCACCAAACAAAAGATCAAAAACTTTTTCTTGAAATCAATCATCTACCAATTTGAAATTTTGAGAGCGTTCACACTGACAACGGCCGATAATTCAATAATGCAAAGTTTAGGGACTTCTGCTCTGAACTTCATATTAAGCATCGGTTCACTTCAGTTGGGCATCCCCAATCAAATGGAGAAGCCGAAGTCACAAACTAGATAATTCTCCAAAGACTTAAGAAGAGGCTGGATCAAGCTAAGGAACTGTGGGCCAATGAGATCTACAACATTATTTGGGCATACCAAACTACATCCTAAACACCAACTAAAGAGATGCCTTCAAACTTGCCTTCGGTGTAAAAGTTGTCACTCCCATAGATATCAATTTTCTTCGCACAGAGTGGAGAGCTTCAACAAGCAAGAAAATTCTGATCATCTCTACTCCGAACTTGACCTACTCAAGAAAATCAGAGAGAGAGCTTGGATCAAAATGCCCTCTTACCAACAGAAGATGGCTCGTTATTACAATTCAAATGTCAAGTTGAAGGCCTTCAATTGCAGGGATCTTATTTTATATCGAGCTGAAGTCTCTAAACCTACTAAGCAAGACAAGCTTGCTCTGAACTAGGCCGGGCCCTATCAAATCTCTGAAGTAATATGACCTGGATCCTATCAGATCGAAGAGCTAGATGGTACATCTATACCTCAAACTTGAAATTCAAAAACCTGAGAATATATTATCAATAAGTCTTATTTACAAAGAATATTCATTGAAGTCCTTGTTTCAAGACATCTACTTCATTTCAAAGGTTATGAATCATTTTGGATTACAATTAAATCACTTCGGCCTACAATCTATATTGTATATGGCTACTTCATCTTGAGTTAGCAAGTTCAAAATCGAAGATAGAAGTGACAAGATAAATCTGAAGAAGAATTTCATTCCACTAAACTATATTATCTACATCTTGTTAAAAAATAATAATAAATAAATACAAAGAGATGTAAAGTCTGGGCCCGGAGTCAGGTCTCATCATCTCCCACGTCCTTTGAGTCTCTCCAATGATCTTCCTCGACTTTAGTAGCAACTTTGAGAGTGGCTTCTGGAGCGATCCCAATGACGGCATCAACATGAATCTCTTCACGTGCCTGCTCAAGAACAAATCAACGATGACACTCATGATCACCTCTTTGGTAGCTACCACAGCATCGAAAGGATTAGCCATCTCTAGAGGAATTATTGCTTTGGGTGTAGGAGTCTCATCCTTCTTATCTTCACTATCCACTGGCTCGACCACCTTCGGAACAAGATGACTGATGTCAATCTCCTAGTAAAGGTCTTTCACGAGATTACGGCACTCTTTGTAGCCGACATGATATGAGCCAAAGGCAGCATTGGAACTTTGGCCTTGAAGTCTTTAGAGACCTTGTAGTCCTCCACCACCTTGATCCTCTCCCTCAAGATTTGGTCCTCAATATCGAGAGCACCTTCTCCATCTTCGCCTTATATCAAAGGTGATCACCTAAATGGGCCAAATCTCTATCCCTATCCCACCATTGTCTGTTGACATCCTCTTGCAAGGACTTTACCTTCTCATGAGACTCCTCGAGATCGACTGTCAGTCATATCTTAGTGCTCTTGGCATCCTTGGTTGCAGCCTCGAATTCCAACTTCATGGCTGATAGCGACTCTTTGGCCTTCTTCCACTTTTCCTCTACCTCCTTAAGCTTCTCCTCGAGCGAAGCCTTAACCTTCTCATTTTCAGTTAAAGCCTCTCTCACAAAGGTGAGGGTATGCACCAACTATTCAAGAAGCACAAGTCAAGAAAGAGGCGAACCAAAAAAAAGGGGGGAGAAGGACTCACTCCAATGATTCTAATGGTACTAGAATCCAGTGCATCCTCCATAGAATATATCCTCCTAGTCTCCCAATCTACTGAGAGAATTAGAAGATTTGTCAACTCCTTAGTAAGATGACAATCAAAGAACAATACTGCATCCTCATCACCCATCTTCATCAGTATAATCTTCCCCTTTCATGCAGCAGCTTCAAAGGAAGGATGGTCAACTTTCAAAGAGGCTTTAGCGACCATGGTCGTCGGAACAACAACCTCCATTTCAGACATGGAAATTATAGGTGCAAAGACTTTAGGAACTTCAGTTCTTAGTCTCTCCACCACCTCCATGTTGAGAGACTTTGACCAATGTCGGCATGGACCCAAAGTGGAGATCTTCCTCCTCTTCAAGAGCTCAGCTTCCATAGGCGCATTCGATTTCTTCTTCTTTCTTGATGGCACCGTGGTGATGTCATCAAAAGTGATCTTCATCTCTGCAACAACAAAATTGGAAGAAAAGTTGAAAGCTTGCAGTCGAAAGCAAAAAATAAAAATAAAAAGTAGCGACCTACATTAGGGATTGATGAGGCTGATGCTTGCATCCAAAGATTTGCTTGGTTAGAAGATTCTTGAACAAGGGAACCTGAACTCCAACTCAATTTTGGTAGTTTTTGAAATCCTCCTTGAGTGGTTGGTCTTTAGAATTTGGTCCTAACCTAGGTTGGCCCCAAGTGGTCCTAAAATGCTAAGATTGATCTAAAAAATAAAAAATATCTGTTCTTCCAGCTCTGCACCAAAGATAGAAGACTAGTAATGATCTTACACTTTAGCCATGGAGATAAGTACTACCAATCCTTATCATATGAGTGTTTTTTCAAAATAAAAGACACCTAAAAAGCAAGCATCGTGGGGAATCCTTGACAACATTATAGATAAAAATGAAGGTTATCAAAGACCTAATCCTATTTGGAGATATCTGAGTGGGAAGGATCTGGTAATAGTCGAACAAGTTGCAAATAAAAGAATGTAAGGAGAATCGAGATCGAAAAAAAGTGCCTCCTTGTAAAAGATGACACATCTTTCTAGGGGTTTTGAAACCCTTTTGTCTATCTAAAACTATCAACCTAAACTTTGAAAGAATGAAGTACTGAATCCGAAACTTTCTCAAATCAAATTTAGTGAGATGGGACCTCTTATGGTCAGGTCCTAAGGATGCCTGTCCCCGACCATGAGAGGCTCCATCAAAAATCTTAGGAGAAGCTACTTTAGAAGGACCAGGAAACTCTAAACTGCTATCTATCCTAAGCCTACAATGGGCCATGAACTTCAAAGAGAGAGAAGAAGAAACTGAAGGAATGTAAAAATAAAGACCTAAGAAGCCTAAGAAGCTCAAGGATCCAAAAGGAAGAGGGAAGAACCGACTAGAAGGTTTCTTACCAAAAACTTGATTGAGAAGCACTCAAAAATCTCTAGAAAGAGACTACGACTGCAAGAACTTCAGGAGCAAAGGAAGAGGCAACAATGGTGGAAAATGAGAGCGAAACTCAGACAACTAAATATATACAAAGACTTCGGACGGCCGAGACCTTTCTGTTCTCATTTGGTGCTCAAGATGCTACCATATGGTATTGGCTGGTGGATTGAAAAGACATGCAAGAAACTACACCTTTGAAAATTATCGCAATGCCTCAAATCCTACTCTAGCATTTATGGCAAAAAGGACATGTTAGTGATCTTTTTCAAAATCAAGCGGGGTGCCACCTTTTATGCCACAATTGGTAATAAATGTTAGAGTGGCGAGCGACAGTTCCATCACAGAGTTCATACCATTTTAGGCACCGAATAGTGGTTGGACCCAAGAGCACCCAACCACCGCAAACACCAACCGAAAAGTCACTTTGATAGAAGCCTGGCACAAGTCATCACCAATCCAAGTCATCATACAATTTTAGTATCTTGACACTAGTATGAGGTAGTGTCCTACTACTTCTACCATATTAGTGAATCCCCATAATTGCATTAAAGCTTGCTCCGATGTATGCCATTGGAATCCAGAAGAAGACCTACTTCCCAATGCGAAGTACTTTGCATTCGAAAGTGGGGGCAAAGTGTTATACTATATTTGGTCCCCTACTGGCATGACCAATTTTCAAAGATGTGGTGAACACAGCATTGCAATGTAGTGATCTACATCATATGATCTGAGTAGCACCTCAGACATCGGCATCCAGTCAATCATCTATAAGAGATCAGTAACCCCGTGAGGTCCACATTGTCAGGCTTTGGCCGATATCGTTTTCATTTCTACCTCAGCTCTCTATAGGCCATCCCCTGAATCGGACGCCTCCAAGGAGCTCTTAGCATGCGAAAGATGGTGAACTGGCAATATGTTGTAACAGTCCACTACTCTCCCAGACATGAACAGCTGACCTTGTAACAACCTACTGATATCCACCACTCCGACTCTGACAGGCCCTCACTGCCTAATAGACTTTTCTATAAAATAGAAAGGTAAGGAAAAAAGGAGGATTTTGGACTCCACTCACTCTCATGTTCTTTCTCTACTGTTTTTCTCTCCGACTATTAATGACTTAACCATCAGAGGGTCTTCAGCTGGAGAATCTCCATCTTCTTTTCCGACGTGTGTGGACTTTTTTGCTAGACTTCAGATCCCAAATCGAGGTATGGCTACTCTGGCTTAATGGGTGTCCCCTAGCCATTCCGCCACCTCACTAACCATCAGAGAGGTGCAGTAACAACATCAAGATTCAAGAATGCAATTCCACATGGCCATCTCAAGAAAGAAATCCTTCACAAGTTAATCGAAGCTGATCCTAATGTTTACTCGGCAAACAGAATCACACGGTTGGGTTGAATACTTAGGTTGTCTAGATTGAAAAAATTGCAATGCGGTCAATCCAGCTATTGTTAAAACAAACCTGGGTTCTTTATTTTAACAAATGACAATATCATTCTCATTTTGGAGAAGAAACACGTTCAAAGTCCTTATCAAAATTCAACATAAAGAACCTTAATTTGTAGCATGAAAATTTGGTGTACATGTAACTTGAACAAGATTTCACTCTCTGTCATTTGTGCTCCCAAATTCCCCAAAAGTTTGTATGCTAGTTGCCAAGCATGCCGATGCTCCCATCATTCCGAGGACTCCAAAATAATTCATATATAAGGTTAAACTTCTACCGCGATCCAAAGATACACTGCAGCATTAGTGGAACTTCAACATATCAAATTAATCTGAATCAATATTAAGTCTATTGTAATTAATTTTGCTAATCCACATGCTCTTGCAACTCATTTTTTCAGCAGATAGGTTGATAACTATTTAGTTTCATGACCTTCTTCAATCAATGTGTCATGGTCAGCTTGCATCCGTTGCTACTTAATCATCAGTATATTGCATGTGTGTAGTAATGGCACTTAAAATCCTTGGGCAAATGATTTGCACTCAAGGTTATTATTCCTTGATTTATTGAATTCCATTTATTCTAGCTTCCTAGGCATCTAGCATGTAGTTGACCATTGCTTGATCAAGAAGGATGCACTTTTGAGCTGCTGGATCAGTTGAAATCGATTGGCAATGGACATGCTAGTGAAGCAGTATGTACGGACATATGCAAGCACGGTTTTCTTAACTAACCAAGGTGCATCAAACATCACTCAAGCAGCCCACCTACCATGCTCATACCAGCTAAATCAGGTTAAGACTACAACTTTCTCCATGAAATTGCCAAATCTGATGAACTTCATCCCTCCAGTATTCTATCCATCCTAGTGTGAGCTGGCTTGGCTGACAACCTTTGCTGCAGCAACACGCGTTCATCTTGCTCCAAGCTCTCGGAGTTCTTATATGACAACGGACATCATTGAATGGATTCAAGGCACGAAGTAGCGGTTGATAGTGAAAAGTAACCTGACCTACCTTCCGACCTAGCACTTTCAGCACAAGCGAGTCAATCAGTCAGGCCACTATGCCCACAACTTAAACCCTCAACCTATGATTGATGAACCGCGCATGATAGAATCTTGCTGAGTAGGAGCCCAATAAAGCAAGTCTCAGGGCCCATAAGGAGTAGGGCAGGAAGACTCAGAGAAGGAATATCCGTAGCTGAACACAACATCCCAGGAGGTATAAAGGTAGAAAATGAGAGAGCTTGGAAGTGATATGTCCAGCCAACTCCTACAAGAGCAGCTAGTTGTTTCCCATTTCAGCTTAAGTGCAAGAAAAATATGAATTATATAGCCAAAGATAGGGTGCAACCTTAAATTTCTTTTATGTTGCATTACAAAAACCCTATAATCAACTGTGTGCAGTCAGAGATGAGTACAATAAAATATAGAGTAATACTTTTTTCTCCTCCTCTCTTATACTCCTAAATCATATATAATCACTACTACAAAAAGACCTATGGCAGTGGTTTAAAACCACTGCAATAGCTCAAAAAATTACTGCCATAGCCTACGGCAGTGCTATCGCTGTAGCCGACGATAGCGATTTTTATATCTATGGCAGCGGTTATATCAACCACTACCATAGATAACCTATGGTAATGATTTTTTAAAGCTACGACAGTGATTGTCAAACTGCTGCCATAGCCTTATCTATGACAACGATTATGTCAACCGCTGCTATAGAGATTTATGACAGTGATTGGCAAACCACTGCTGCAGACTTTGACCAATCAAAAGGCCGATCGGAGGTCGGACGATTGCCAACAGTTGCTAGCCGGCTACCTACCGACGATCAACAGGAGGAGATGATGATGATAAGTAGCGATGGCAAACGAGGCCCACAGCGGTGGCGGTCGAGGAGGCATGACAGCCGGCGGTGGCAACGAGGAGGCAGCGATGGGTAGGCCCGTGGCGAAATGTTCAAACCCATGCTATTGGTGGTTGACAACTTAAGCCTTTATATACTGTTCATTCATTATTTTCACAGCTGATGTAGGATTATCAAAATCAATCATTGTTGGACTTACGGCAGTGGTTGTCATTGACCGCTGTCGTAGATTGGACCTATGGCAGCGGTTGATTGGCAACTGTTGCTGTAGGTCAACCTACAGCAGTGGTTGCCCTTGACCGCTGCAGTAGGTCCAACCTACGATAGTGGTTATCCTTGACCACTACGATAGGTCCAACCTATGGCAACGGTTAGTTATAACTGCTGCCGTAGGTCCAACCTACGGCAGCAGTTCGCAATAACTACTGTCATTTGTAGAATATAAATATTTTTTCTAAATATGATATAATTTAAATTAAAGTCCATCTTCACCGTTTATTATCTAAATAATTATCATTAGAGTATCGTCACAAGAGATCACTTCGATCCGATAGTCCGAGATATGTCGATCAATAAATTAATTTCGACGATCACAAACGACCGCATGATGATCTTATAGATAGAGACTACCGATGGATCCAAAAATTTGCAATGATGATTTTGATGATATTTCTAGCACACTATCAAAATTTTACTTCAATCGAATCTCATTATCATGATCAATTTAGTTTGAAATAATTTAGACCGTTAAATAAAAATAAACGATCAAAAGGTCAAACGACATCTGATTATAAAGTATTAATTAGATAAATGATCTTTACTACTATTTTAATCATTTATACAGTGGTGATCATAAAAATAATTAACGTGTGTATATGAACGATCTAAAATTATATATCTTTTAATTCTCATTTTTAAAATCCTTAAGTAATTATACTTGTGCTTTTGTAAGATCTACTTAACGTGAATAATTCATATACATGCAGTTTGAATTTTATGATTATCACCGTACAAATGATTAAAATAGTAGTTAAGATTATTGTCTAAAAATTATCTTAATCAGACACTGTTTGACTTTTTGATCACTCATTTTTTAGTTAACAATCGAAATCATCTCGCACTAAATTGACCATACTAATGATCTTCGATTGAAATAAATTTGGATAGTATACTAAAAATATTATCGAGATCATCATTGAAAGTTTTTGCATCTATCGGTGGTCTCTATCTATCAGATCATTATGCGATCGTTTATGGCCATTGAAATCGAATTTTAATGATCAATATAACTAGGGCTATCAGATTGAGGCAGGCTTTTGTGACGATACTCTAATGATAATTATTTAGATGATGAATGATAAAATAGATTTTATATTTAAAATTATATCATATTCAAAAAAAATTATATTCTACCAATGACAGCAATTACTGCAAACCGCTGTCGTAGGTTGCCTACGGTAATAATTATTAACAACCGCTGCCGTATGTTGGACCTATGGCAGTGGTCAAGGACAACAACTGCCATAGATCCAACTTAAGATAGTGGTGGTGATAAGTACTACCTTAGGTTCGACCTACGACAGTGATTGGTGATAACCATTGCCATAGGTCAACCTACGGCAGTGGTTACACCTTAACCTACAGCAACAGTTATTACCAATTATTACCATAGGTCCAACCTATGATAGCGGTTTGCATTAACCGCTGTTGTTGGTTCTATAGCAGCGGTTTTCAAAATCACTGCCGTAGTAATCACTACCATAGACCCTCGTTGCAGTAATGAATGTTCAATTATTATTTTATTGTAACCATTTCAAAACTCCTTCCTAAACAGTATTTCCAATCACAAGTTTTTCCACCTGAGCATATAGAAGAATACCTTTTGCACCATCTAGTATTTTTTGAGCTTATCATAATAAAATCTTATTCATTGAAACTACAATGAAGAGGTTGGGCATTACAATGCTCTAAATCTAAAATTCTCTCAACATTTAAACAGCAGGGGTAACAAATTTAATTGCAATATAGCATCTATAATAAAACTTGCAGTTCGAACCAGCTCTTCAATTCTCTGTACAATGGCACTGGCAAAATCTTTATTTGTTTTTAAGCTTCCTTGGTGACCAGGTAAGGTGTGTCTTATTAGAAGTAATTTTTTGCTTGGCAGATTACTTCCTTGTCCTCAATTCTTTTACAAGAAAAAAAACTATCATGCCTACCAAAAAAGTGAGTAAGATATAGAAGGTCTAAATTCATATCTAATACTTATATTAGTGAGAGACGGATAGAAAAGACAAGGAGATTAGTTCTTTTCAGCAATCAAATTAGCGGACCAGGTAAGGATTGAGTTATTGGATTGGAATAGTTAATATGGTTTGAGAATTGAACAGAAACATTAAAACCAAAGAAAATTTTGAGAAGTATAATGAAACATACTGCAAAACGTCTTTCCAGGATGATGAATCAACAAGACAATCATTCGAAGCTTCTGGTTGACTGCACAAAGCAAAAACAGAACAAATTCTCCATTTAACAAGATACAAGATGATTTTTGACATATAGCAGCTGCATCAATCTTAGATAGCTTGAACATAGTCAAAACATCTATAAGCAGAGGAAAATTAGAACTCTTTAACTGGTCTACGATGATACTCAAATAGCATTGTTCTGCATGTGACTTATGATGCTTAACTTGCGCAGCACAGAAGTCTCATAACCTACATTTCAAATGCTAGCAAGCATAAGAGGAAGAAGAAGATTTATCACAAATCATTGCTAGAGTATATTTAAAGTCTGGTTCTCTTTTACATGACAATTAGTACTTATAGGGTCAGGTTTAACAAAATTAACTTATGTATTCAATTCTTTTCCGGAAATCAACTATGAGAATTTCATATATCAGTACTTCTAGAAAGTTGGTCTTTCAAGTCTCAAAGAATTCACAACTCTACATGTAAAGTAAGGAAAAATAAGTTAAAGTTTATAATTAGCAATAATTGCTTCCATAAATTAGCTGTGAGATTGAGAATGGTATAGAAGCAGTGCAATGATGTAGAGGTGCTTTGCATTTAGATTAGATAGAAGCATTCCGTAAAAGAAAATCGCGAATTTAACATAAATCTTAGCTAGATCCCAATAAGATTGCCACTATATGATTAGGCATCAGAGTGAATATTATTCCAAAT
The DNA here is from genome assembly GCA_000441515.1 of Elaeis oleifera. NCBI lineage: Eukaryota > Viridiplantae > Streptophyta > Magnoliopsida > Arecales > Arecaceae > Elaeis > Elaeis oleifera. Next base: position 484,953 of record KE505158.1, on the reverse strand, counting down.
TAAAGTTAAGAAGCACTTGTTCCATAGAAGTCTTATGCGCTATTTGCTTGTAAAGAAGAAAAAATCTACTGCAATTTCAGAATTCATAGATAGAGTCACTAAGTTATGCTATCGCACTGATATCCCTGCATATATGCATAATTCTAGAGGATGTAGCTAGAAAAGTAGATAGAGATAATCCTTGACGTCTTTCATTATCTCATTGTTAGGCACCAAATAACCTCAAATAAAGTTTCAGAATAATTATTGCATTCAATGTTCGACCGGTGCATACCAACCCATATTAGGTATACTATATTGTAGCACAGGACCGAACCTACACTTGTTATGGGGTTGGTACACCGAACCAATCTTCGTACCATGCATACCAGCACCATACCAGTATAGTACCAATATGGGGTTCAAGATTGAGATGGTATATACTATAGTCAGAATACACATTGTTATATTATAGTCACTTTGTTGGTGAGATTAAACCAAATTTTCTAATTAGAAAACCTGCACATATGAAAATATTTATATGTGCAGAAAATAAAGTGGCAAATAGAAAACAAGCATAATCTTGTAGTGGAGGAAGAGAATATATAAAGAAACATGTTCTCATTATAAAGATATATAGCTATCGACACAATAAGATATCTTATAGTAACCAGCATACGTTGAAACAAAAATGATAGTCTGATGATAAGGTATATAGTGTTGTCAAGAAAACATAAATACGTTTTAAATAACAGTAAAAATTAATGACAGATATAATCTTAAAATTATAGTAAGAATTTTATAGTAATGGAAGAAAGAAGATACAAAACCATCGAAAACTGATTTTTATCTAAAAAATTATAATAAATTAAATAAAAAATTAAATATTTTACTTACCAATAAAAATTATCTCACTGTGGCTGAATAACTGATATGCCAATTGGATATATTATTTTTTTCACCAAATCACGTCTCACTTTAGCATATCCTCTCTCTCCCCAATCCTCACCTCATGAATTCTTTATTTTATAATAATTTACACCATTTTCTATCTCATATCCAACCAGTATTATAGCATGCCCACCAACTATCTTTGAACTTGGAGCAGGATCCAGATAAATACCCTAAATAAAACAAACATAAAAAATTAAAAAATTATAATAAATAATTAATCAGTTTAAAATAATATTATCTTTATTACTGACCTCTTTATGCATTCTAAGCACTTTACATATGTCCACTCTGCCTCCTAATGGTTGTCTATTAATTGCATGAAGCATTGCTCTTTCATTTTAATAGCTAATTATTTCAAACTTATCAATTTTAACCTTCATTACCTAACAATTAAAAATATATAAAAATGAATCAAATAAGATGTTATTATATATATTAAAACTAATCTTTATTTAAACTAAATTAAAATAACTATATCACAATTACATTATTTTGGGCATGCAATGCCCTCTCCGTACCATATATGAATAATCTTCCTCCTGACAAGCTCCATGATCCTTTATATATGTCAATCCCCACTTGATATTAGAAGGATGGCATCCTTGATCATCGTAGTATCGTTCTTTTGATAGATCATTATATTTTACAAGAAACAATCTAGTAACTTCTGAGGAGATAATTGCATTGATATGTCTTTTTCAATTCGCAAAAGTGACTCAGTTAATCCAGTTGCTACCATTACACAACAACAATCTTAATAAATAAAAATATTATATAAAAGTTAGTCTTATAAGAATAAAAATAAATTTGTTTCTATATATATTCACAGCAATCTTGCTGGTCTCTGACTGCACCCATTATTCCTTTTTCGCATCAATCAAAATATGCAAAAATATTATCCTACCATACCAAATTAAATATATATTATTTCAAAATTAACATGATATACAAAAATTATGATAAATGATATAAAATAAGATCATTGGAAAAGAAAAAAAGACAAAGTAAACAACTTTTATTACAACATTTTATACTTCTATATTTGTATGTTGAATTCTTTTTAATATATTTCCATATAACTTTGTCTTTACTTAAAATTAATTTCTCTTTTCAGTGTGACACTATTTGACCCCATATGCTTAATTAGAAAAATAATATAGAAGTATATTCTTGCCACACATTTCTTATATATTTGGTATCATAAACATTAACTCCAAGCAAACCACTATCCTAATCTTAAAATATAGCATAAAGCTATATGCTTCATAATCGCTAACTAATATCAATGTTATATATTTCGGTTCCATTGGTTGTTGAAGGTATAAATAATAGACTACACCATGCTACTTTTTTTAGATACATAAATTCGGAATCAAATCTTAATTTTGACTTAACTTGAACCTTGTAACCTATTTAATTAACTCAACCTACCAAGTCTCTCAATCGGGTGGCCAATAGATCATGTCGGATTTAGGTTCAGCATGTTGACCTATGGGGTCAAATTTAGCTTTATTTATATAAGCATCTGCTTGCTCAATTGGATAGACTTTATATTTTATGAAAAAAACCTCAAAGTTTTGAATCTTATGCAAATACTTTTTATATAAAATCTATTTCACTAGTGATTAGGCCCAAAAAATATAAACGTAGCTCAATTTTTATATTTATATAACTAATTTAAAATAACTTAAGGTTTGACAAGATTTAAGTTACAAAGTCCCAACCTACCAATCAATGAAGTTGTATTTCAGTCAAACTTTTTGGAGCTTGATACTATAGTCTTAACCTGACGTGATCATTAATAGACTTAATTTTAGATATATTATTAATATTTAAGGAGGCTTAATATCTCTAATCCTATTTAATATTCTAAATAAATATATTAAAATAATATAATTTAGCTAAGATAGCATGTGTGAAGAATGTTAGAAGTAGCTAGGCACAAGCTATCATATTTTAGATATGTTATATTTGTTTAATTTATTATAGGTCCCGCCTTCTATATTCACTTACTCTCCCTTCCTTACCCGCAACATATTATCTAGATGGGATAACATGTGCTCAATCCATCCAATTAATTTGATTTGACATAAAATATTAAAAATAAGATAATTTTGCATTT
>KE505158.1:435866-450355 GCA_000441515.1 Elaeis oleifera | reverse complement strand
ATATATATATATATATATACACCTACACTTCTTGCTCCTCGATTCGTTCGAAATCTCCTGTCTTCAAGTTCATCGAGGTCGTCAAAGTTACAAGAACAAGCTTCGCCTGCGTTCACAGGTGAACGTTCGAGTTTGGGCCTGACCTGGACGCAGCGATATGGAGGCGCTCGATGTGGTCTCGGATCGGCTCTATGGAACGCAGGGATCGAGCTGCATCGAGCTACTGGCAGCCAGAGACGCTCCCGTCCATGAGGTGGAACACAGCATGCCAGCCAGCCTCCTGAAATCGATCTCGGTGACCTTACAGCATCCATGGATCTCGAGCTTCGACAATATCCGGCAGCCCCAGGCAACTGTGGCAAGGCCGGCGTCGGTCAGATCGGGGCAATTCTTGATGCAGAGGGACTGAACCCACCGCAGAGGGAGACGTCGTCGAGATGCAGCCAAGCGGCTCTGCAGACGCCATAAAAGTGGCCCACCTTGAGGGATTGGATCCTGGGGCACTTGCGGCCAAGGGGCTCCAATGTCGGGCCGGCATCCGGACGTTGTGGAAGAGGTCGAGGATGAGGTCCTCAAGCTCAGGGAGCATGGCGAAGAGGCTTTCCAGCCAAGCGGCGGTGATGCCGGCATCGTCGCTGGTGGTGAGGCCGTCATCAACAGCGTCGGGGACAGGTTGGGCAGGGGAGAGGATGGAGGGTCGACGAGGTGGAGGAGGGAGAGATGGGGGCAAGCGGCAGCGAGGCCGAGGAGGGGGCGTCGACGAACTTGAAATAGCGGGGTTGAAGACGCAGGGGTGAGTTGGTGGCAAAGGTTGGGGCAGGTGGCGGCGATAGCGGCGAGCTCGAAGGCGCGGAAGCTCTCGACGGAGAAGGCGAAGAGAAGATCGAGCTGGGCAAGAGAGGCGACAGTGGTGGGTGGGCCTGGAGTACCGGGGATGTCCTCGGTCAGCAATAGAAGAGGGAGAGATCGAGCTGGGCAAAGAGGCGGCAGTGGCGGGTGGGCCTGGAGTACCGGGGGATGTCCTCGGTCAGCAATAGAAGAGGGAGAGGCCAGGGGCCGATGGAGGGCAAGCGGCGAGGAGCGGAGCGACATCCGTGCCAGACAGGTGGTGGGGCTATTGGTGCCAGCGGACGATCTTGGCGTCGTGGAGGCCCGGCCACTGTCGGGCGAGGGCATGGAGAGTTGAGGGTTCTCGAGGATAGACGGTGAGGGACGTAACACTAGGAAAGGTCTAACCAAGGCGCTGAGCGACAGGTAGTTGCTAATCCACATGCCTCTTCTTCTTGGCTTCCCACCACCCTGCTTCACACTAAAATTAAAAATTCTAAAAGAACACCTATAATATTCCATAAAATCTAACCTCTCAAATAATATCCATGTTATAACGTTATGCAGCAGAGATAAAGACAGACGGCTGGATCTCTCTATAACTTTTTAAAAGTTTAGGATCTTTTGAATCCAAATATAATTAATGAATTAAAATTCAAGAGATATAATTATGTTTTTTTTTTTTATGTGAAAGCCAAGGAAAGCCTAATTCAAAATTTTATTGCTGGCCCATCTTCTTCTTCTTCTACTTTTTCTTTCTTTTTTCTTTCTTTTTTCCTCCTGGTAAGACTTGGTTGTTTGTCTTTGCATGAAGACGGTTTGCTGTAACATGTGAAAAGGAGAGTAGCAGTACCAAGCGGACTTCTCCAACCTCCGCCGGGTCTTGGATGGCTTAGCCGGCGGGGCTTGGGATGTGCATGGCTCTCAAGCGAAATTCTTTATGCAGTGCAGGAGGTGCAGAACCACACGCACCGGCGAAAAAAAAATTTTTTTTTCACACATCGTACTACAGCCTCATGCATGAACAATCACTATGCGTTTGTGCACCGCCCGCGGGGCACAAACATTCCTCTAGCTAACACAGGATGTGTGCATGGTACCCACGTCAAACCGGAAAAAATATTCGTTGCGGCCGTGATACCACGTCAAATCTATAACAAACCAATAACAATCTTCATATTTTATCGATTGTTGTGTATTTCATGCATTCCCGTAAATAATATCCCATACTATCCCTTGTATTTCACCGATGTCCAACTGCTTATTGGTTGGTTACAACAGTGACGTAGTATCACCGTTGCAACAAAAATTTACTTCAAAATCAGGCCCAATATCACATGCTATTAATTTTGTTTTCCTTCTCCTTCCTTTTGAAGACACCCGATTGCTGACGCGACCTGCTGAAATGAGAGGACTCGGTTGCTAAAGTCTTGAGATATCCAGACATGAAAGAGTAAAGATTTTAGTGAGGCCAAAGGTTTCGATGTGAAAGCCATGGAACCTGAAGATCTTCTTGTTGCGCTTGTTCCAAATATTCCAACAACCTGTGTCTAATAGTGCATCAATTCCAGCTAGAATTTTCTGACCAGACATCGATGAACACCATGCCTCCCATGATTATTTGGCATTGTTGGCAAGTTGAACTTTTGAAGTAGTATATTCACAAAGCTTTAAAGAATACCAGCTAGTTACAATTGAAAGGCATGCTACAAAGACAAACATCTATCAGTTTTATAAAACAAGGGTCATAATAATTAACCTCCCACACTGGATAAAGCCTGGCTGCGGCGAGCACGGGAGTTCACTTCAATACGCTCATCAGACTAACAAATTCACTTGAAGAAAAATTCCCAAATATAGGCAATTAAATAAACAAGTTCATAAACAGATGCAATGGTAAAACTTGGGACACCAGGAGACATGAATAAAGACAGCTACCGCAACAATCTCGGACTTAGCAAATGGGTGCCACTGCGCTGCTAGGATGCTCATTTGAAAATCCTGCATCAAGTACGCATAGGTTTATATGGTACAACATGAATCTATAGAACATGCATTAGGCGCATTAACAAGAAGGAAAAGAGGGGTAAAAGTTCTCCTATAGTAAGGTAACACCATATGCAATTAAGTTTACTATTTTACTATTCGATGCAGTTGCAAAGAGGCAAGTACATGCCCAGGTGAGCAAAATGCCTTAAGGCTGTGCAGTCAGATTATGGAAAATCTGTCACAAAGGCACTTTAACAAGCCATATACCATTTCAGTCCTCAGGAGTCCCCCTAATAGTGATAAGCTGGGAATTGAGAAAAGAAGTTTGCCATTAATAAATAGACTATCCTCATCTCTTTGAAACGCAAACAATGACTTGTTAATATTGTTGAATTTATATGCTTGTTATCATCTGCGTGTCATAGCTCCAATCTGGACACCAGTCACGCATCCGTTGAACCTCATATGAAGCTTCTTCCAATAATAAACAGTCCCTTTGGCCCTAATTGACACCGTGTTTGGGAGGATGGCCGTGTCCTTTACAATCTTGCACATAGGCTTCCACAAATGATTCACTTGATAAGAAACTTGGTCAGTGCTGCTCATTCCACTGGATATGCTGATGTCATGTCTACTATACAACACTTTAGTTTTTCACATCTTCTGGTGGGAGCTCAGGTTAGGTTAGAGATGCTATTACTGGCTTAAGTGCCTTCATCGGGGTTCTACACCTTTTGAAAGAGCAATAACAAGAATACTCTCTCATACACTATCAGCCTACCACGAAGTGTCATAGACATTTCAGCAGCATTGCTCGAGTTTGCCAGCTTATCTGACCTAAACATGTCATTGAGAATCGCACCACCTAAATATTGCCAAAAGTGCATTGTAAGTAAAATAACAAACTCTTTGTTTCATATGAAGAAATTATAGTTGATGACCAACACAATATCTAAAGAAATTGCAGTTGAGACCAACACAATATCATCATCCAAATAGGAAAAGATCAACCCCATTTATTTACTTGGTTTGTTGTATTATTTCTTACTGTGAGAGAATCTTGTTAAAGGACTCGAGAGCAATGAAGCTGATGTAATATAGAAAAGCTATACTATACCTCAGGTAAGCATTTGGATAGAATTTAAGTTTAGATGCCATGATAGAATGTTTAAGTTACATAGATGAAAAAATACTGTCAGAATTTGATGCCTCGAGATTTGATCCACATTGAGCTCACAGCAAGGTCCGCAATGAAAAATGAAGTCCAACGAGATTAAGATCAACTCAAACGGAGTCTGAATGGTCAAGATACATGCGAGAGACGGAGGACCGCCGGCGGCCGGAGCAATGGAGGACCACCTGCAGAGTGACGGAGGACCGCCGACGGAGCGACGGTGGTGCGGCCGCGCGTAGCCCAGGAGCAGCAGCGTGCCGCCTGGGCTCGACAGCGCGCAGGCCAGGCGCGCAGGGTGCAGCCCAGCCCGCGGTGCCCAGACTCGGGCGCGCAGGGTGCAGCCCAGGCCCAGGCGCACATGCGCAGGGCATGCAGCCTAGGCCCGAGCGCATACGCGCAAGCTTGCCTAGGCCCACGCGCACGCACGCGAGGGCTCAACAACCCATGTACCCCAGTCTACAGTGGACCGGGTGGTCCACAGCCAGGCACATGGACCGCGTGGGTATTTTTCACACATTTCTTGCAGTCCACGGTATTATTCCGTAGATCAGAGCGCGATCAGAAGGTGTGGGTTGATTTCAGTGTTGATCCAATGGCTGAAGAGGTTATATGGGCTTGTTTAGGACTCCTAATCATCATCTAATAGGATTTAAGGCCTTTAAAAGGCCTGATGCTCAATAGAAACGAGAGAGTGGCCTGGTGGTGTGGTTTGTGCGGTGCGCAGGCCGAAGATCCGAAAAAAAATCGAGAGCCCATGCAAAGAGAGAGGGACCGGTGGTGCTGAGAAAAGAAGGAGCAGAGCTCCTAGAAAACGGACAGCGGTCGCTTCAAGGGTTCAGGGGGTCTTCCTAGATAGAGAGCTTTTGTGAAGAAAAACTTCTTGTGAAGGAGAAATTGGGTGTACAAGGGTTAAGGATAAGATCTTTTTTGTAATATTTCTTTTCATACTGAAGTTTGCATGCCTCGCAGAGGCGAGCCCTTTTTTGGCTGATCAACGTATTTTGATTATTTTTATATTATTTCTTCTTTCTTCCTATTGCATCATGCAGTACTGAAAATATCTTGAAAGGTGGTGTTCTGGCCAGACATCTACCAATAAGTGGTATCAGAATGAGGTGGTACAAAGACGTAGATTACAATGGTAGTGAGCAAGACTGAAGATGGAAAAGACAGGATCAATCAAGATGGAGATCAACAAGTTTGATAGAAAGAGCAATTTCTCTTTGTGGCAGGCAAGGGTGAAAGACGTGCTCATCTGCAAGAATTGATCAATGCTCTCTTGTGCGAGGAAAGCTGACCATTATGAAGGTGTGAGATTGAAAACGGCTACAGATGCAGGTGGTGAGTACCATCCACATGTACCTAGTGGATGAGGTGGTGATCCATGTGCTTAACGAGACTTCTCCGATGGTATTGTGGTCGAAGCTCGAGGAGTTATACATGACGAAGTCTCTCACCAACACTCATTTCCTCTGGAGGCACTTCTACCAGCTGTGGATGATTAAGGGATAAAGCATGCCGGAGCATCTAAGCCACTTTCAGAAGATCCTCACCGACCTTAGCATTGGTGAGAATGTTGAGAAGAAGACCAGGATGCTGGTTTGCTAGCATCGCTTCCACCTTCGTATCAGTCCTTGGTGACTGCTCTTCTAGTAGAGAAGAGCACCATCAAGATGGATAAGATCACCGCGGCAATACTCCAGAACGAGGTTCTCAAGAGGGAGAACCCGGCTTCGAGCTCAGGTGGAGGTAGCTCAGCTTTGGTGGCTTCTGGAGGAGCAGGAGGCGGTAAACGGAGCGACAGAAGATCGCAATGAGGGCGGTCCAAGTCCAAGAGAGATTGAGCAAAATCAGGTGTTATCGATGTGACGAGTTGGGGCATCTAGTCAGAGATTGTCTTCAACTCAAAAATCAGACGATGGCTACTGTAGCGACAGTCAGCAGCGATTCAGAAGGTGATGTCCTTGAGATATCTGATGAGGTATTTACTTATTCTCAATAGTAGATTTTAGATTCTGTATATATCCATCATATATGTTGCAGAGAGGAGCAGTTTGACTCTCTGAAGAACAGTGAGGATACTGTTTATCTGTCGGATGGATCGAGCTGTACGATCAGAGGCATCGAGATGGTCAGCTGGAGGATGTATGATGGTGTAGTAAGGAGATTGGGGAGGTCCGATACATATCTGATTTCAGACAGAATCTTATTCATTAAGCAGACTGAATTCGAGAGACTACAGGACGATAGCTGGTGGAGGAATCCTGAAGGTGCTACCGACGATAGGACTATTCTGGAGGGAAAGAAGGGGAGGAGAGGACATTATTATCTAGCGGAAAGCTCAGTGCGAGGTGGAGCTTCAAGAGCCTGGTGGAGCCTAGAGCGAGGTGGAGCTCCAGGTGGAGGTGGATCGGGCACGAGACAGGAGACTCGGGATGATAAGAGGCGATGTCACAGAGTGAGATTCCTATTGCCACAGGATGATGCCCCGAGTAGATCTTCAGTCAAAAGGAGCATAGCATACAACGAAGACGGGATCGAGCGGTCTGGCTCGACTCCCATGTTGCCCATCCATGATTAGCAGGTGATTGCCCTAGGGCATGAGGACGAAGAGATCCAGAAGCTCTCGAAGTCAGGAGAAGATCGAATATTAAGTCGAGATGGAGATTGTTAGGATTTGATGTCTCAAGATTCGATCCACATTGAGCTCACAGCGAGGTTCGTAATGAAAATAGAGTCCAACGAGATCAAGATCACCTCAAACGGAGTCCGAATGGTCAAGATATATGTGAGAGAAGTCGGCACAGAACTCAGAGTGGCAGAGGACCACCGGTGGCCGGCAGCGGGCCGGTGGAGTGACAGCGACACGACCGCACATGGCCCAAGTGCGGCAGGGCACCACTTGGGCTCGGCAGCATGCGGCCTAGTGGCACTATTTTGGGCCGGGCATGTAGGGCGCAGCCCAGCGCGGCGCCCAGGCCTGGGCGCACGGGGCGCGGCCCAGGCACAGGTGTGCGCATGCGGGCATGCGGCCCAAGCCCGAGCATGTGGGCACGAGCCGGCCTAGGCCCATGTGCACGCACGATGGGGCTCAGCAGCCCGTGTACCCTGATCCACGTGGACCAGGTTGTCCACGGCTAGACGCGTGGACAACGTGGGCATTTTTCATGCATTTTTCGCGGTCCATGGCACTATTCTGTGGATCGGAGCATGATCGAAAGGCATGGTTTGATTCTAGTGTCGATCCAACGGCTGAGGGAGTCATATGGGCTTGTTTAGGACTTCTAATCATCATCCAATAGGGTTTAAGGCCTTTCAAAAGCCTGATGCTCAACAGAAACGAAAGAGTGGCCTGGTGGTGTGATTTTTTTTGTGTGGCGTGCAGACCGAAGATTCGAAAAAAAAAATCGAGAGTCCACAGTGCTGACAGCGGACAGCGGTCGCTTCAAGGGTTCAGGAGAGTCTTCCCAGAGAGAGAGCTTTTGTGAGGGAGAACTTCCTGTGAGGGAGAAATTGGGTGTACAATGGTTAAAAGTGAGATTTTCTCTTATAATATTCTTTTTCATAGTGAAGTTTACATGCTCCGTTGAAGCGAGCTCTTTTTTGGCTGATCCATGTATTCTTTATTATTTTGTTTATTTTTTTTTCTTCCTGCTGCATCGTGTAGTACTGAAAAGATCATGAGAGGTGGTGTCCTGACCAGACATCCACCAACAAATACTAAGCATTAATTGTTGATAAATACAATAACCAGCACTTAATGATTGTAACCCCTGTCCCTACCAGCGATAACTTCAAGGAAAGATCGAATTAGAAGAACAAAGAGGAACAAAGAATTTTCAATCACTTCAAGGAGATTGAAACTTCCAAAAGCCTGCAGGCAATATCATTGAACAAACTGCCCAAATCTCTAGACCATAGAGTTTGTATATGAATAGGTTAAGATAGTTTAGTCAAAAATAAGACCTAACCCTATAAAAATCTATGAAAAGTAAAATAAATAGACTAAATAAGAGATAACGGGCTTAGGCAGGTTAGTGGCTGTAAGTTTCCTATTTATGACAAGAACTATATCATCTGAATTATTCACAAAATGTACATGCATTTGCAGTATCTTTGTCCAGGATACAGGGCATACATACTCTCCCACAATTTGTAAATAAATTTTCCTATTGGCAGCTATTCTCATTCATAAATATGACGATATTTGTCCTATCCCAGTTTGCAAGTCAACTAGTTGGGCAATTGTCTTTGAAATATAAGCACAAAGTAGATAGAATTCAATTTTAATAAGATGATCCAGTAACCAGCTGGAGTGGCGTGGATAATTAGAAGCAACTCAACATCAAATGCACGAAACAGAATTATGTTATTCAAAAAGAATCTGATTTACGAGAGGTTTATATTACAAAGAAAATAGAGCAGCATATAAGGAGACCAACCACGATGACGAAGACAGATGACAATATAAAAACAAGAGAAAGGATTTGGCAAGGAGCGATGGTGAAAACCAAGGAGAATACCAGTGATCTTGATTAGTAAAGACAAAAATACATCAACTAATGTCTCACATAGTCTAGCCTTGAAACGCCTCTGGAGCCTAAGCCATAGAAGATTGTTATAGTTCTTGTACAGCTATACACATCCACACCCATGCATGTACCAAAAACAAATCATCATAAATTATGCAAGCACATAGGCACCCAACTACTCACAGACAGATTTTAGAAAGTGCATCAGTCAATACACCAAAATAACTAGTGCAGCTATAACTTGCACTCACAGTTTCTAATGAAAGAAGATATGAAAAGGCCGATTTGCTCACAAACTAGTACAGAAGCAAAACAACATAAGCTCTGCTTTCTAATGTGAAATTATGCAAAATTTCAGTCAAGAATCGGATATGAGCACGTGAATCATATTTTCTGTTAATGTGATAAAAATGATATCAAGTTATTGTCTCTGGTGATTTAACAAATTCCAAGAGTCAGAGAATTTTAAAATGTTCATAAATCCTTCACTCTTTGAATCAACATAATATATACCATCTTGCAACCTAATGGCAGTAATCTTCATCCGCAATTGGTTTGCTGCTCAGTTCTTAAAATAAGTAGGTTTTAGAGGTTCAACAGGTAAAGCATCCAAAGATATGACGACAAACAAACCAGAGGTCTCGAAAGAAGAAACAAAAGCTGCCAATATATGCAAAACCAATAGCATTAGATCAGAATTTTATGACGAATGAAAAGTTGCATCATGTCAATGACATGCACCATATTAAAATTCTCACCCTGAATGGGTCACCCCTCAAAGACTGTACAAAGATCGAATTTCTTGAACCTCTACCCTGCAAGGAACAAAGACTCAATTCCATTAATGAACGTAGACCATAAATAAACATAACAATGATGTTTCATGGACTCACTTTTCTTTCACAAAGATAATTAGGTTTTTATATTTCAATAGACTGTAATCACTAACAATAAAGTCAGGTGATTTTACTTTCACTGTGTTTTGGTCATTGTCCTAGATAATCTTTGTGCTGTTTTACAAGGAACAAATAAGAAAAGGGTTACTGCCCAGTATGGTTCCGTCAACCTAGGATCCTGGTAGAGGCGCACCGGGGACAGACCTAACCTTGGGCATTTTTGTGCACAAATCCCATGTCCATGCCATATGCCATTGCACTTGTCAGCCCAAGCTTTTTACCATAGCACTAAGCAACTGTTACCTCTATTTCACAAGGTCTAAACAACCAACCCATGTTGTTAAGTTTGCCATGCAAGTCATATTCTTTTCAGACTCACTGTATGGTAAAGCTGAAAATATAAGTTTAGCATTGCAACACACCAATAAATATAATAATAGCCATTTTGCGTGCAGCTATTGAAATAGCTACTCTGGCTACAATTCTAATACTCAATGCAATTCATAAATTTTTCGACTAGTACATTTAATGGTCCACTTGGATACATTAGTAAAATCAAGAATCGTCAACTCAAAATCGGATCGTATGCTGGCTATTGGTGGTATGAGTCGATATGCCCCCATATCAGACCATACTGAGCCCAAACTGATACAAAAATGAGGGATGAAATAGAAAGAAAAGAGTGAGAAAGAGGGAGTGGGAAGGCAAGCAAAGGGAGGAAAAAAAGAGAAGCCGGTGGAGATACCGACGATGGCCATCGGAGGGCCGTAGAGGCTGCCAAAGGGTCGCTGAGGTTTCCCAGGCTCCATAGTCTTCCACAAGAGAAAATACAAGAAGAGAAAGGTAGAAAGAGAGGGAAAGGAGAGAAGAAGAGGAAGCGGAAGGCAGCGAAGAGGCCGTTAGAGGGCCCTCGGGTGGTCCCTGTGGCTGCTGAACTGCTCAAAATTGCCCCACAGTCTCGCAGGTTCAAAATAGGGGGCCAATCCCTATTTTCCAACGCTGTCCACTCCCTCCTCTTTTCTCCCTTCTCCTCTCTCTATATATCTCTCTATTCTCGCATCGCACGGAGGATCGGGAACCCTAAGACCTCAAAGGCCACTACTAGCCACAGCTGGCCTTTCCTTTTGTTCTCTTTCCTCCTTTCTCTCTTCCTCTCCTTCCTTTCCTTCACTCTATCTTCACTAACATTTCGAATTGAATTGCCAACCGTAGCAGTTAGCCACCAATACAGTTCAACATACCCCGAACGGCCCGATTCGAAGTGGTTTAGCAAACCATGGGTAAAACAATTAATATTATTATGATCAAAGCAATAGTAATTTGCCCCTTAAACTAATATTCAGATCCCATATGGACATTGTGAATCATATCAAATAATCAATTGAAGACAACCAAACATAATTTCATAGTTTTCTGCTTTAATTTGAATCATTCATATGCTTAGGCAGCATATGCACATGCATAGCACATACGCATACAGAACACACATAACCATATCCATTAACAAGATTCATTATTCATAAAATTAACATATGAGTACATTACGTTTTGTCTCTAAGAAAAGAATATGTTATGTTATGTCTGTTCCATATAATAATTTATGAAACTTAAAGAAAAATAATTATATGATAAATCACTAATCCCTTATGTACCAGGAGCAGGTAGGTGTCGTAGAGAAGGGAGAGAGGTCACAACATGCACCTTTGCTGGTGATGCATGGTGAGGTGCACACAAGGTCAGCGAGGTGCGTGCATTCCTCTCTACATTCTACTCCATCTTGTTCTCCATGATCTAAATACACATGGTTATAGTATGTATGCAGGAGAGGGCATGTGTCCCTCTCTGCCTTCCCATAGTCACCCCACAAAAATAGATAGGTTGCATGGTCCATCAAGTGTGTGAAACATGGTGTGCTGCGGGAAAGAAAGATGGGCCATAGTCCATGTGTGGGAGAGCATGTGCATCCCTCTCCACCTTGCCAATGAAGGTCGGGAAGGGCATGCATGCCTCTCCACTATGCCTTAGACATCTAAAAAAGGCGATATGGTGCAACCAGAGCTAAAGAAGGATGGAGGAGAGGAATGCATCTCTCTCCGTTGAGCTGCAAACATCATCCAAAAAAAAAGGCTGCATGGCACATCCAATGACTGAAACATGGCTAACTAATTGGCTGACATATGGCACATGCTAAGGAGTCCTAAACCCCCACTTTAATGTATAGTATGATTTAGTAGCATGTCCACGTTAATCATGCACACATGGTACAAAATTCCCTCCTAAATTATTTTATGATTTTAAAATTTAATTCAAAAATATAATTTAAAGAATAAAATATGTACAAGAAGACAAAAAATAGTATGTTGTATGGTGATGTCCAACAATTTATCAAAAATTTATGCCAATTTTTTTCAAAAAATGGCATCATCTATAGTAATTTTCTCCTTTTTCCTTTTGCCAAATTAGGGGCAAGAAAAAGTGGGGATGAAGCCATACAGCATCAAAGAGATTAGACTACATCCATACCTTGTTAAATCTACCTTCTTTCTCCTATCCCTTCTTTCTCTCTTTTCTCTCTTCCCTTTCTCTTTCTGGGCATCTACTAGCAAAAATTAGTGACTAAAGCAAAAAAAAGAGAGCATGACCCCCTAGACTCTTTCTATCTCAAATCAGGCAAATAAGTAGGATTGTGCTTGGTTACTAGCCAAACTAGCCTTATTACCAGCCAATTTCAAATGATTTCAATGAGACAGGCAAGGCATCCTAGTCCAGCACAAGAACCATATCCCTCATCCCAACTCAATCCCATTTTCTTGATAGAATGATATAGTATCAATAATACCATTCCTTCCAGTAGGACCTTAATCATTGGGTTCACCTTATCATCCACCTAAGTGGATCGGCTTGATACCATGTGATCTTTATAACCGTCAACATAGCACCTCTAGAATAGCAACTTAGCAGAATTAGTCACAAGCATCAAATTTCCTCTACTACTAATATATTTGTGTGGCCACCTCCTCGAAGGTTCGATAGCCAGCCTCCTCATCCTAGGGAGTCTCGAATCGATAGTACTCCTGTAAGATAGAAGCAAACATGTATTAATATGTAATTAAAATATCAACATACCGTAAATTAAAATTAAACTAGTTTTGACTTACCAAAAATATCTTCCAGATTGCATCATGAGGTCCCAAGGCCAACTCGAGAACTCATTCATCGATTTGATATCAATCGACGTATGATCTCGATAATAATACGAGACATAGAAGGCTCTCTGAATGTACTGTAAAATTGATTTCGAAGAATAAATATTAACTCTAAAATTATTAAATTCTAAATATATTAATTGAGCATGTAGTACTTATGAGCGGTTCTAGATATGGATAATCTCTCTATCCTCTGATTGAGTCGGAGGTGCAGCGAGCTGGGTGGATCCTCATCCATGGCACTGTGTCTGAGAGCCGACGGTCGCTACTGCATATGATTGTGGGATCACTAGTGACCCCTTATCCTTCGAACCTAAGTGCAAAATATCTAATACAAAGAATATTATATTAGTTAACAAATGATAAATAATATAAATAAAATATATAAATTAAGTATTAAAACTTACTATTCAATGAGAGAGGTACAGAATCATGCAAGCTGAACGCATGATCGCTCTCCTCGAGAGCTCTATCCTCGGCTTGCGTGGCTCCGATCTCTAAAAGATATGATGTATGCTCTCTGAAAATAAAATAAAAGATTCATCAAATTAATTATACAATTATAGATGGCAATGTAAGATTTAAAATGATGCAAGATAAGTAATTAAAATGATCCAAGAATTATACACTTAGTACTACTCATCGGTCTCTTCAAATATTTGGTATCCTTCGAAAACTTTTTCTGATTCTTCCTCTTCTTCCACCTCTTCCTCTTCTTCCTTCTTGGGAAAGATTATCCTTTTAAACAATCTCATTTGGATCTACATCCTCATGTTGGTCATCTTAACGTAGGAGAATTTTTGGAGCATCCAATTCTACATCATCGAATGATTGATGAACTCCTATTGTCTCATCCTCTTGAAAGCATTCTAGTAATTGAAGCTCTTCTTCTTCTTCAAACACGTATTGAAGGGCTCGAGATTTAATTTTGTATACAGCCCGCCAATCTTTTCTTCCTCTTTTTCTTGATGGAAAAGGAGGATAATATACTTGAGAAGCTTGTGTAGCTAGTACAAATGGCTCATTGACATAAGCTTTTGATCCATGTTTGATTTCAATAAGCTCATACCGTGGATCAACCTTTATACTATTATCAGTATCGAACCATTGGTACTTAAATAGAATGACACTATTACCTCTAATGTAGCTCATCTTAATCATTTCTTTAAGGATTCCATAGTAGTCACTCTCCGTCTTATCTTCCCACCAGCTGCCTTTGATACACGCACTACTGTTCATTATGCTTTTATAATTTTCATATTACTAGGTATGAAATTTGAAACTATTTATGTTACAGCCATTATAGTATGTCACATATTTTTCAAACCCGTAACCTAATGGTCTCAGCTTCATTGGTATGGACTCGCTCCCTGGAATGACCTGCTTATTATAAAAAGAATAAATTAAAAATTCAAATATATAAAATGACAATGGATGCTTACCAATTGACAGAACCAACATATAAAATTCTCTGAGCACTGTATTGATATTTCTTCAACACTTCTGCTCAGATTTTCTCCTTTCAGCATCTCATCATATTGCCTAAATATGTATAAGATAAGTATACTGAAATAAGTGATTAAAGAGTTGGGATTGTGATGGATACTTACAGGACATATGGGTCGACTTCTGCGTAGTTTAGCAAAATATATATCTCTGCCTATCGAAGTTCAATATCGAAGAAAATCCAACTGTTGCCCCAATGAATTGATTTTGATGATTACAAAATATTTGAGGGGTTACTAATGATTTGGTTTGAAAAAGATTTATTGTATTTCAAGGATAAAATCATAATTTTATCAAGTTCTGATTCGAAAGTCTCAGGAGCAAGAACAGAAGATTTGTGATCTATTGAAGGTAATTT
>KE505158.1:397829-409250 GCA_000441515.1 Elaeis oleifera | reverse complement strand
ATATATATATATATATATGTCACTGCATCGCATTTGAGTAGACCCATGCATACAGGCATTTTTCATCTATATATATATATATATGTCACTGCATCGCATTTGAGTAGAACCATGCATACAGGCATTTTTCACAAAATATATTCTTTAATATTGTCTCAACTAAGTCATATGGTGCCTGAGAAAAATATTGGCAACTTAATTCCTACAGTGATCCAAAATGACTGAAATTCTGAGCTTCTAATATCTTATTTAATTTTGGAAAAATATCTTATATGTTTCAATTTTCTTACAACTTTTTTAATAATTTTCTCATTCTCCTTTCTTGAACCTTGATTAATGTTGCCCCTTCCAGTGTTGAACACTAATCCTTTAGTTGTTCTTAGGAATAGAACGCCCATATGCTCATATCACTATGCATTTTTGATATATCTAGTGGTTGTCTGCTGTCACTAGGCGTATTGCTGTCCCATGCCGGTTACTTGCCTTCAGGGTTGAATGATTGTGAGAATTATAGGGGTAGAAACATATTCCTATAAGATTTTTATTATCCATATTATCCTTGTACTACAATGTCTTTATTGAACCCTTTTTTTTTTCAAGAAAGTATTTTTATATTTCTTTTTGAAGAAAGTCTTTATCGAGCTTTTGAACGCTTAACCAGGTATCTGTTGCAGCCAGATCACTCCGGGACGCTATTATAATGATTTTGGTCATAATACCTCGCAACTAGCAAATCTCTCTTAACCCGAGGACATAACTCTGATTTCTAATCCGGTATGATGTTCTTTGTGTGTTAAACATATGATAACATCACGCAAGCTATATTTTATACATTGTCTGACAGATGTTACAGAGGGAACTCAACTAAGGCCTGAAGGCATGACTGCGTGCATGGGGCGGGCCATCAGTTGATTTGCTTTGCTCGAGTCACTCCCACCCAATATTTATTTTGATTCCATACAAAGTACTAAAAGGGGCCTTTTCTATCTATAAAGCAATAAATTCATGATCCTGTCTTGAAGGACCACATCACTTTTGGGTGGTGGGAATCACTTTTGCAAGGATAGAGAGGAAGCAGAAAGCTTAATTTAAATGTAGGAATGGAGAAAAAGCGGCCACAAATATCACACTAGCCAACATAAGGAATGAGGAAAGCCAAGCTGTGATGGTTTAATTACTCATATAAGTAACCAAAGTCGAAGGCTATTTGGTCGTTTAACCCTTGGATTAAAAAGAAGCAAACAAGGGATTATCAACAAACCCTCCTCCGCCGCAACTTTAGACTAAGAGTCATGCAAATTGCATGGTAAAACGTAATCAGCATTCATATGAAGTTAGAAATCACCCAAGCACACGCCACGAGGTCTATTGGTCCCGACTCTATGTCTAAAACATTCCTACTACTTAATTTATATTTATCAAGTTCATAGCTAGATAAATAAATGGGAACCCAATTTAAGTGCAAGGTCTAGGGAGCAGCTCTACTCTCCAAGAAGCTGAAGAACGCAAGAAAGTTTTGCATAACATAGTGCTTAACCAAGTTCACAGCTAGATAAAGTGGGAAGCCAATTCAAGTGCAGGGGTTATGGAGCAGTTCTACTCTCCAAGAGGCCAGGAGCATGAGGAAGTCTCTGTATAACATAGTACTTAACGTGCTTGTTCAAGTCATAATTCAAGAATTATCTTCTCTACATTTGAAAAGGAAAAAAATGATGTGTTCACGAGTAAGTAAATGAAATAGCTAATTAAGAACATGGAAAGAGTGAAAATGTTGTGATATAAGCTAATAATGCAAGCAAACATCCATGAGGAAAAGGGGCAAAACGAACTTCTGTGAGTAAGTGACCCTGATCACGCTGTAGTACAAATTGTACAACTTATAAGTTAGCCAATCATAATTTCTCAAAAGAAAGTGATTTAGCTAACCACAAAGCTATAAACATCGAAAGCGACTTAGCTAACCATAGAGCCATAAACACCATCACTATGCTAATTAGTCTAATGGTATGTCACGATTCCCAAATATATAAATCTCATCAATGCTTATGCTAACATGTATAAATAATTAATATTTCAACCTAAGAATTTTTTCCCTTAAAATTCTTCAACATAAGATATATCATGGTGCAATTGTGATCCCTTGTCTTTTAACCTCTGTGGGGAGCTATCTAGTATACTCATCATCGTACTGGAAGACCATGCAATGTACTATAGGAAGAGAGACCAATAACTTTTGTATCATATAGAGGATACATTTGTTTAACCACCTTAAATTAATATTGCTATGATATTATTTTTATTGGCTTAGTCTGCAGTATTTATTGTAGACTAAGTCTACCTAATAATTTCTCTATATGGAGACCCTTCTATAGTATGTACGGAAGCCTAAGTTAGCATAATGTATGGGCTTGACTGAGATATAGCATCTACTTCTTATTGCACGGTACAAGTGAGCTTAATTGGAGACCGAGAGTGAGTTTAGGAACATGGCTCACCTTAACAACAAGCACTGGGGCACATGATATGACTGCATGCATCACTGCTTCAAATTGAACTAACTGATCTAAGTTGCCTAGCATGACGTTGGCTATGTTGTAGTTTGAATATTGATGGATGGCATGTGACGATTGCATGTGTATCCAATACACATGCATGTTACTATGTGATGAGTCTCTGTTGCAAATACATGAGACGAGCAGCCATATGTGGAGATCAATTTGATTAATATATGCTCTACGTAGGCGTAATTATTCTCGAGGAACTTAGTGTAGCTTTACTCCAAAAGCATAGTCTTACGCCTGTTTAGTGGACTGAGTCAAGATTATAGTTGGAATAATTAAGAATAATTAATATAGAGACGAGTGGGACTCGCAACTTTCGACAAATTTGAGCTCTGATGTGATATCGAGTAATCCATTAATTTTAAACTTAATCTGATGCGAAAATGATCAAAATGTATGTATCAGGATTAAGAAATCAACTCAAAGACGTGTCTCAATTTTTTTATTTGATTTAGTTTAAAGACAAGTTTGAGGAAAGACGTCCGACAAAGTGAGATATTAGGCACTCCGCCTGAACCTGTTCCGGTCCCGAAACGGATATGCTGACAATCAAAAGTACTACAAGATTTGCAACCCACAAAAAACATTCGCTAACTTGCTCATACCCCTTCATCAAAAGCCGCGACACTACCCATCATGCCACCCTTCTCATGCGCCGCTAGGTGTCATTCCCTCCTTCCATCAATCTCCTAAACCACCTCCTCTCTCCACCTTCTCCCATATATCTCCTTCCCCCTCCCCTACTCTTCAACCTCTTGAAATCCCATACAAGGAAATCATGGATTTAAACCACTACACCAAAAAGAAGCTCAACAAGAAGAAGACCACCAGCAGCTGCAGCATGACAATAGATGAGGAAGAGGAGTCCTCGTGCTATAACTACAGTTTTTGCTGCTTCTTTTGCACCATGACCCATCCCGAGGACCCCGAGCTTCTCATGACTGCAGCCCTTCGCTGCATGTCCCTTCTCGTAACCAAGGCCCACGCCGACCCACCTGGCTCCTCTGCCATCAGAATATCTACATCTCCTACTACACCGCCCACGTCCTCGGCTCCTACACCATTTGCCTCTCCACCCTCGCTGCCCTGGCCATCGAGTCTGATGCTGTCGCGCCGCTCATCGGCCTGCTTCGGGGATCCATGACCTGGGTCGAGCAGCGGATGGCCGTCCATGCCATTGGCCACCTCGCCAGCTATGACACCATCTTCCCTGCTGTCCTCCGGCACACCGACGAGCTGGTGCCCCTCTTCACGCGTGTCGCCACTAGTTGCCTTGATGTCAATGCATAGATCATCTTTCATATTCGGTTTATCTATATTTGGCCTCTTATCAATGCATGAATCAAATCATATATTTGGTCTCTCCCTACTTAGCATGAAATTTGAAATACTTCTCCTATAATAGTTGACCTCCTTACTTAGCATGAAATTTGAAATCTTGTTATAACTGGCCTAGACTACAATAGCATGTATTTAAATTCTTGTCATAGCTGGCCTAGACTACAATAGTATGTAATTTGAATTCCTGTAATAGCTGGTCAATTGTAATCTATCTATTTCTATTAAAAGACAATGAAATAACAAAAGAAGAGAAATTATCTTTAACATGGTATTAGAGCATTGAAGCTCCAACGAGCATTTCTTCTTCTTCCTTCGGTGCTCTCTCATGGCCACCGGTTCATCTATCTCCACCTCCTCTAGTCCCTCTCCTTCTTCTCCTCCACCTAACATAATGACCCCTCTCACCTTTCCATCAGCGCAGTATTTTTTATCTATCAAGTTGAATGCATCCAACTGCCTGATATGGAGAAAGCAAATCACTCCTTTTTAAAGGTCGGGTCAGTTTGGACTTCTCAATGGCTCTCACCCACAGCCCACTGATCCTGTTGTCGTTGCTGTCTGACGACAACAAGATGCTCAACTTATCAGTCTTCTTGTTGCTTCATTATCTGAAGATTCTATTTCTCTTCTCCTTGACAAAGAGACCAGTTTTGAGTGTTGGAGCACTCTTCATGAAGCCTTTGGTTCGGCATCTCTTACCCGACTTATCTCCCTGTATCTAGAGTTGCAAAATCTTTGTCAAAAATCAGATGAAATTGTCACCTCTCTTCTCCGACGTGCAAAAGTTATGGCTGATAAACTTACTGCATCTGGTAATGCTCTTAAGCCAATTGAATTTAATCTCCATGTGCTGCGTGCTCTATGTGATGATCTGCAAAATACAGTTCCTGACATTCTCAATCACCACACCCCTCCAATCTATACTGAACTTTATGGGCTCTTACTTAGCCATGAAAGCATGCGAACATTCAGAAAATTATCTATTATTGATGCAGCCCCTTCTACAAATCCAATCGCCAATACTGTTCAGCAGTCCCCCCATTCCTCTAGTAACCCTAGGTCCTCTACTGGTTGTGGCTTTATTCGAGGTCATGGGGCCATGGCCAATTTGGTCAAGGTCGTGGTCATTTTGGTCCTCCTGGTGGTTATGATTCTCAATGGTGTTCTTTACAATCACAGCAACCACTCTAATGCAAACTGCTTCTATCACCCTCAGCAACCCTATTCGCACTTTCCATCTCCACAATACAATGCCAATTTCTAATATTCACCGTATTCAAATCTAAATTCATCTTACCATCATCCTAATCAACCACTTCTCCCTACCCCTCACCCCTCTACTACCCTCACCTGGTATCCCGACACATGCGCATCTCACCATGTCACTCCTGACATTCATTCTATGTCGTCCTATGATGAGTATGCTAGTTCTGATCAGGTGCATGTAGGCAATAGTAAGGGGCTACATATATCACACATTGGTCATGGTTCTCTTTCTTTCCTCACTCTTCTCTTTCTTTTCAGTTATCTAATATTTACATGTCCTTCTATTTAAAAATTTATCTTTCGTACAACAGTTTGCAAAAGATAACAATATCTTTTTGAATTTCACCCATCTTATTTCTTGTGAAGGATCAAACCACCAAGACCACACTGTTATCTGGTCCGAATAAAGGAGGATTATACACTCTCCGATCCAACCCTTTTTTTCTGCATCTGTTCATATAGCTGAGAGCACCATTCTTGATGGCTGGCACAACCGTTTGGACCATCTCCATTATCGTTTGCTTCTTTCTATGGTGAAAATAATAATTTTCTTACAAATCTACACATCTTCGTCCTCTTTATCCATCATGTCAGTAAGGCAAGTCTAGTAAGTTGCATTTGTCTCCATCCCATCATCGTAATCAGTTTTCCTTAAATTTTATTTATAATGATGTTTGGGGTCCTTCTCCTACTCTGTCTTTGTTAGGACACCGCTATTATATAATTTTCATTGATGATCAAAGTAAATTTATTTGATTTTATCCATTAATATGTAATATGATATATTCTCCACTTTCTTACAATTTAAACTTTGGTCGAACGACAATTCTCTCGTACTATCAAATCTATCCAAACTGATTGGGAGTGGAGTTTCGCTCTCTTCCTAATTTTTTTAGTAAAATTGGTATTACCCATCGTGTGGCTGCCCCTCACACACATGAGTAGCAAAGGGCTGTCGAACGCCGTCACCGTCATATTACGGAGACCGACCTCTCTCTTCTTGCTTATGGGTCTGTGCCCATGTTGTACTGGCACTATGCCTTTAAAATGGCTGTCTTATTAATAAGATGCCATCCAAAGTAACTAGTGATGTGTCTCCCTTTAAAATCGTTTACAACAAACCACCATCTTATATCTTCCTACGATTTTTTAGATGTCTATGCTATCTCTATCTTCATCCTTATAATCACCATAAAATGGATTATCGGTCTCAACCGTGTATGTTTCTCGGCTACAGTCCCTCTCACAGTACCTATCGATGTTTTGATTTGACAATAAATTGTGCATATATTGCTAGACATGTTCGCTTTAACGAATCTGCCTTTCTTTCAATCTTACTCCCTATTGAAGCCTCCACCACAACCATCTCCCTCTTCTCCCCTTGGGGTGTTACATCTCTTCAACCTTTACAAAAGGCTACCCCACCACTAGCATCCGTCCCTCCACCAGTTCTCTATTCTCCTTTACCTATAGTATCTCCTCCCTCCAGCATTAACAACTCTGCACCTGTTCGAACCAAGTTACTTACTGATTTCTATCGCAACCCTTTATCAGCAATATTGTCCCTTCCTACACTTTTCCCAATAACTGATTCCCAGCTAGACATGCCCTCCTCTAACCCACCTGCTCAAACCACCCGTATCCATCCATGGTGCTTCGACCACATCCAAACCAACCATCTGCCCTCACCACCATTATCCTCACTAAGGAACCTACTTGTTTTACATAGACATCAAAACACCCTGAGTGGCATACTGCAATGACTGAAAAATTTAATGCTCTAATTCGTAATAGTACATGGTCTCTCGTACCACGTTCATCTCACCAACAAATTTGATTGGGTGTAAATGAGTATACAAAATCAAACGAAAAGCTGATAGCTCTCTTGAGCGCTACAAAGCGCACTTAGTGGCTAAGGGATTTCACCAACAACTTGGCCTTGACTACAATGAGACATTCGGCCCAGTTATCAAGCCTACCACAATTCGAACTGTTCTAAGTCTTGCAATCTCTCAGGATTAGTCCATCCGGCAATTAGATGTTTACAATATATTTCTATATGGTAACCTAATAGAAGAAGTCTACATATCCTAACTGTCAGGTTTTGAAGACCGTAACCATCCAGATTATGTCTGTCATCTTCACAAATCTCTATATAGGTTAAAACAAACACCTCGTGCCTAGTTTCATTGTATCCCTGAGTTTCTTCTTGGATTGGGGTTTGTTGCCAACAAGATCGATCCTTTATTATTTATTTTGAGGATGATCTCTCATGTGATCTATGTGCTCATCTATGTTGATGATATTTTAGTAACCAGTAGCGACTCCAATCAAGTCTTTCTACTCTTTCGTCAGCTGGCTATAAAATCCTCCATTAAAGATCTTGGTGATCTCCATTTTTTTCTAGAAATTGAAGCTGATTGAAATTCTACTAGTTTGTTATTATCTCAAACCCATTACATTAAAGATCTACTTTCTAAGGAAGGCATGGTTGACTGTAAACCTATTCAAACCCTAATGGCTATACCACAAGTTTCTAATTCAGGGGTGCTCCCCATCCAGACTACACACAGTATCGCTCTACTGTTTGAGCTCTTCAGTATGTCACTCTGACATGCTCAGACATTTTTTTTGCAATGAATTAAGTATGTCAATTTATGCAGTCTTCTAGTGCTGATCATTGGGTTATGGTCAAGCGAATCTTATGGTACCTTGAAGCAACAGCTGATTATGGGTTACAGATTAGCCGATCGACATCTCACTCTCTCCAAGCTTTCTCCGATGCAGATTGGATAGGTAGTGGGACTGATTGGCGCTCCACGGGGGTCATGCAATTTTCTTGGTCCCAACCTCATTTCTTGGCCATCTCGTAAACAGAAGACAGTTGCTCATTCTTTGACAGAGTCTGAATACAAAGCCTTAGCTGACGCATCAGCTCAACTAATCTGGCTCGAGTCTTTATTCAAGAGCTAGGCCATCGTATCCATAATCCTCTAATTCTATGGTGCGACAATATTGGGGCCACTTATCTCTTGACCAATCTTGTTTTCATTCTCGTATGAAATATGTCGAGATTGATTTTCATTTTGTTCGTGAACATATTGTACAATGTCAACTATCTATTCAGTTCATTTCCACTTAAGATCAACTTGCTGATATTCTTACCAAGCTTTTGGGTACCTCACAATTCAGATTCTTACGGGACAAGTTGAAGATTTATGGTCACGAATCTCTAACTTGAGGGGGTGTGTCAATGCACAGATTATCTTCCATGTTTGGTTCATCTATATTTGGCTTTTTGTCAATGCATGAATTAAATCATATATTTGGTTTCTTCCTATTTAGTATGAAATTTGAAATGCTTTTCCTATAATAACTGGCGTCCTTACTTAGCATGAAATTTGATATTTTCTTATAACTAGTCTAGACCACATTAGCATATATTTTGAATTTTTGTCATAGCTAGCCTAGACTACAAAGTATATAATTTGAATTTCTATAATAGCTGGTCAATTGTGATCTATATATTTCTATTAGAGGACAATAAAATAATAAGAGAAGAGAAATTATCTTTAACACTGAACATGGTCTACAAACAATTCGTCGGCGTGCCGCCGGCAGAAAGGGAGCAGTACCACCGGGACTTTTTGACGAGAGGGCTTGGAGGGACGGAGATGGAGAACCGGAAGGCCGAGGAGTGGGCGAGCTACTCCAGTGCTGGTGTCTATACCTGTTGAGCTGCTTCGCCGTCAGGGATAAGACATCCCATGATATAATTTGCCGGGATGTTGGCTTCTTGAAAGACTTGTGTCGGATGTGGGGAGGTCTAGTTAATGGCGACTCCCCGGCGGGGTCGGGCTGATGAGAATACTCTGTCGGAGCGAGGTCGGGAGGGAAGCCATGGCCGGGCGCCGAGAGGTGGTCACGAGCCTCTGCGATCTCTCTAGATCTTCCGATGACTGGCAATACATGGGCATCGACTGCCTCCTTTATCTCATCGAGGACCTCAACACTCGCCGCAAGGTCATGGAGACCGCCGCGCCATGTCTGGTAGACTTGGCGGAGCTCCAAAACCTCGGTGCGAGGAGAAATCTTGGAGACCGGATCACAAAGGCTCTACTTCTTGATTTTGATCATGGCGTTAAAGTTGGTACGGAAGCGGAGAGAGCCATCAAAAGCCTGTGGGAATTAAAGATTGAGAGAAAAAGAGAGAGGAGGGATGCCAAAGGAGGAAGTCATAGAGAGACAAGCCTTGGCGGCCATAAGGAAGCAAGAAGGCAATGATAGGTTTTGGTCGGGCGATGTCGAGGAGGCCATAGTTAAGTACACAGAAGCACTGGAACTGTGCCCGTTAAGGAGGACGAAGGAGAGGCTAGTTCTATATAGCAACAGGGCGCAGTGCTACCTTCTGCTGCGAGAACCCGACGCAACCATCAGCGATGCGACACGGGCTTTGGCTTCGGCATTCCCAGCGAACGGGCATGGGAAGAGCCTCTGGCGGCGGTCGCAGGTGTACGACATGAAGGGGATGGCCAAGGAGAGCCTGATGGACTGCATCATGTTTGTTAATGGGTGGCTCCACAGGAAGGATTACGATGAGAGAAGGCGACGAGCTAAGGTTCCATATTACGCAGGCAACGAGCTAAGGTTCCATATTACGCAGCTCGTATAATCAATAAGCAGATGGTCGAGGCTGGCTCTTTGCTAGCTTGGCTATGTCCAAGAAGATAAAGAGCTGTTGGTTGGATGTCTGACCAAAACATCATTTTTTAAGATCTTTTCAGTACCAAAAAATAAAACAATAACAATCAAAATACATGAATCAGCCAAAAAAATTCGTCTCCACGGACATGCAAACTTCACTATGAAAAAAAATTTTACAAGAGGAGATCTCACTCTCAACCTTCGTACATCAAATTTCATTCTCATCGAAAGTTTCCCCTCACAAAAGCTCTCTCTCTTGGAAGATCCCCTGAACCTTTGAAGCGATCGATGTCTGCTGTCCAGAAGTCCTGTTCCTTCTTCTCTCAGCGTCCTCGCACCTCTCTCTTCACCAAATTTTCCTCTTCACAAGATTTTCCGTACCCATGCGAGATCACGGGTCGTCGTCCACTGGTCTTCACAACAGAAAACCACCACACCCTCTCTATAATATAGATCAAGCCTTTTATAGGCTTAAACCCTTCTTAGATTAGGTTTAGGAAGTGATTAGGAGTCTTAAACAACCTCAAAATCCTTCCCAGCCATCAGATCGTGACTGGAAGCCACCCAGACCGTCCGATCACGCGTTGGTCTATGAAATAGTGCCGTGTACCATGCAAAATGTGTGGGAAACATGTCTGTGGTCCACGCGCCGGCCTGTGGACCACCCGGTCCATCGTGAACTGGGAAAAATGGGTTGCTGAGCCTGCACGCGTGCGCGTGGGCCTGGGCCGCACCCGCCTGGGCCCGAGCCCGCCTGGGTCGGGGCCTGGGCCATGCCCTGTGCGCCCGGGCCTGGATTGGCCCGCGCGCCCGACTCGCCTGGGCCAGGGCCAGCAGGCCCGCCATTGGGCCGTGCCCTGCACGTGCTGGGCCGCGTCCTGCCGCCGCTCTGCTAGCCTGCTACCGGCTGCCGACCGTCCTCCACTGCCTCGAATTTCGTACTGACTTCAAACGTGTGTATCTCCTTCGTCCGAGCTCCGTTTGGGATGATCTTGATCTCGTTGGACTCTATTTTTCATCGCAAACCTCACTGTGGGCTCAATATGGATCAAATATCGAGATATCAAATCCTAACAATCTCCATCTCGACTCGATATTCGATCTCTTCCTAACTCTGAGAGCTTCTGGATCTCCTCGCCCCCATGCCTTGGGCAATCGCCTGCTGATCATGGATGGGCAAATATGAGAGTCGAGATAGGCTGCTCGATCCATCTCTATCGTATGCTGTGCTCCTCCTAACCTGAGACCTGCTCGGGACATCATCGTGCGACAATAGGAATCTCACCTTGCGATGTCACCTCTTGTCCTTCCGAATCTTCTGTCTCGTGCCCGATCCACCTCCACCTGAAGCTCCATCTCGCTCTGGGCTCCACCTGACTTTTGAAACTCCACCTCGCACTGAGCTCCCCGCCAGATAATAATGTCCTCTTCTCCCCTTCTTCCCCTCTAGTACAATCCTATCGCCACATAACACCTTTAGGATTCCTCCACCAGCTACCATCCTATAGCCTCTCGAATCTAGTCTGCTCAGTGAAATAAGATTCTGTCT
>KE505158.1:384025-397565 GCA_000441515.1 Elaeis oleifera | reverse complement strand
CTCTGATCGCACAGCTCGATCCATCTGGCAGGTAAACAGTGCCCTCACTGTTCTCCAGAGAGTCAAAATACTCCTCTCTGCAACATGCATGATGGTGTATGCAGAATTAAAATTCACAGTGAAAGAAGTAGATACCTCATCAGATATCTCCAGGACATCTCCCTTTAAATAACTGCTGGCCGTCGCCACAGCAGCCATCATCCGATTTTTGAGTTGAGAGCAGTCTCTGGCTAGATGCTCAAGTCCCTCCTAGACTTGGACCGCCCTCGTTGTGATCTCCTGTCGCTCTGTCTACCACCTCCTGTACTTCCAAAAGCCACCAAAGCTGAGCTACCTCCACCTGAGCTCGAAGCCGGGTTCTCCCTCCTGAGAATCTCGTTCTGGAGTATCACTGTGGTAACCTCATCCATCTTGATGGTGCTCTTTCCCACTAGAAGAGCAGTCACCAAAAACTCATACGAAGGGGGAAGCGACGCTAGCAAAACTAGTACTCTAGTCTTCTCCTCAACATTCTCACCAATACTGAGGAGGTCGGTGAGAATCTTCTGGAAGTAGCTTAGATGCTCCGGCACACTCTGTCCCTCAATCATCCGTAGCTGGTAAAATTGCCTCCAGAGGAAAAGAGTATTAGTGAAAGACTTCGCTATGTACAACTTCTCGAGCTTCAACCACAGCACCGTCGGAGAAGTCTTGCTAAACACATGGATCACCACCTCATCCGCTAGATACATGCGGATGATACTCACCGCCTGCATCTGTAGCTATTTCTAATCCCGTATCTCCATGGTGATTGGCTTTGCCTTGCACAAGAGAGCTTCGATCAACCCTTACTGGATGAGCACATCCTTCACCCTTACCTGCCACAAGGAGAAATTGCTCTTTCCATCAAACTTATTAATCTCCATCTTGATTGATCTTGTCTTTTCCATCTTTAGTCTTGCTCACCACCGCTGCAATCTGCATCCTTATACAACCTCACTCTGATACCATTTGTTGGTTGGATGTCTGGCCAGGACACCACTTCCCCGGACCTTTTCAGTACCATGCGATGCAGCAGGAAGAAAGAAGAAATAAATAAAATAATTAAATACGTGGATCAGCCAAAAAGGCTCGCCTCCACGAGGCATGCAAATTTACTATGAAAAAAAATTTTACAAGAAGAGATCTCACCCTTAATACTCGTATACCAAATTTCTCTCTCACAGAAAGTTTCTCCTCACAAAAGTTTTCTTCCTGGAAGACCCTCCTGAATCCCTGAAGCGACAGGTGCCCGCTGTCCAGGAGCCCTTCTCCTTCTTCTCTCAGCATCCTCGTACCTCTCTCTTCATAGGATTTTCCTCTTCATGGGATTTTCTGTGCCCACGCATGATCGCAGGTGTCCACTGGTCTTCACATCAGAAAACCACCACACCCTCTCTGTAGCATAGATCAAGCCTTTTATAGGCTTAAACTCTTCTTAGATTAGGTTTAGGAAGTGATTAGGAGTCTTAAACAACCTCAAATTCCTTCCCAGCCATCACATCATGATCGGGAGCCACCCAAACCGTCCGATTTTGCGTTGATCCATGGAATAGTATCATGAACCGCGAAAAACGCTTCTGTAGTCCACGCGCCGGTCTGTGGACCACCTGGGCCACCGTGGACCGAAAAAATAGGCTGCTGAGCCCATGAAATGGTACCGTAGATCACGAGAAATGCGTCTGCGATCCACGCGCCGGCCTGTGGACCACTCGATCCACCGTGGACCGAGGAAAATGGTTGTTGAGCCCGTGCGCGTGTGCGTGGGCCAGGGCAGTGCCCGCTTGGGCCGCACCCTGCGTGCCCGGGCCTAGGCCAGGCTCGCCCGCTAGGCCGCGCCCTACGCACGCTCAGCCCACGCGCTGGGCAGCATCCCGCAGCGTGCATCCGCACCGGTGTCGCTCCACCGGTGCAGGCCGCGGCCGTCCTCTGTCGTCTCGGGTTCCGTACCGACTTCAAACGCGTGTATCTCCTCCGTCCGAGCTCCGTTTGGGATGATCTTGGTCTCATTGGACTCCATTTTTCATCGCGAACCTCGCTGTAGGCTCGTTACAGACCGAATATCAAGACATTTAATCCTAACAAGAGCAGAGATGGGATGATGGTGCTGGTGACGATAGCAAAAAGGAGATTGGAATTGGTTCAGGTTCTTCTATGTCCAGTAACAATAAGTTGTTATTTTGTGAATCGCCTGAGCTGAGTTCTTTGTTTTAGAACTGTTAACCAAGTTGGTTTGGTGTTAATGTTGCAGACCTGGGTTTGCCAACCATACTGGAAGAGCCCTGGTTGAGGAGAGCGAAGAAAGTGTGGCACGGATGAGGTAGGGAGAGGCTAACGTACGTAGGTTTAGGTGGTTTCTGTTGGCTTTGGGTCTGGAGTTCTTTTTTGGCATGGATCTGGATCTAACAAACATAATGCAATGACTAGTCTTTATCAAAACGAGGTGGTAACCTTTCTACCATATTGTGTGACCGATCAGGTTGCTTGGACGTTTTAGTATTACGATTTGATGCAAACTAGTGGCAAGTGAAAATGGGAAGTTTAAGAAAAATTCAACAACAGTAATTAAAAGGTAAGTTTTTAATTTGGATAAACGAGGAGGATTTTATGAAAAGATGAGAAGATCTATATTCTCAGTCTATGCTAACGAGGTAGGAAGAGAGATATTTCCGAGAGAATGAAGAGAGAGGAAAGATATTCTTGGTTGATTTTAGCTTTCTCAACATAAAAGGCATTTACGATTTTAAAAATAAGATTAATAGAGTTGGAATACCTAGTATCCTCAAACGAGAGATCTTACACCAAAATCCACGTTTTAACTTGCGCAATCCCTCTCAAGTTCACATTGTGCTGCCGTTATTTTATCAGTCTAAAATGCAGAGAAAGTTGACTTTGAGTAGTGATTTCTGAATTAATGTAGCGCTGCTAGAATTAGTACTTAGGATTAGATATATATATATATGTATATATGTTAGAAAATACGTCTCAAGATTCGGTTCACATTGAGCTTACAGCGAGGTCCAGGATAAAAACAAAGTCCAACGAGCCCAAGAACACCCCAAACGGAATCCGAATGGAGAAGATAGTGCGAGAGAAGATGGCACGGTGCACGAGATGACGGCGGCCGGCGGCGGGCCAGTGGCGACTGGCGGAGCGCTGCCCGGCTTAATGGAGATGCGCCCAGTGCGCATGCGCGTGCGGCCCAGGTGCGGTCGGGCCCAGGCGCGGGCGAGCCCAGGCATGAGTGGGCCCAGCACGGGCGAGCGCGTAGGCCGGCCCAGCATGAGCGAGCGGGCGGCCCAACATGCGTAGGCATCCTGGGTCCAGCACTCACGCGGTCCATCGTGGACCGTGAGGCATTGGGCGGTCCATGAGATCGCGTGGACTGAACACGCAGTCCATACGTAGTTCAGGGGATTTTATACACAATCGGATGGCCCAGAATATAGCCGGTCACGATCAGACAGTTGTGAGCGAATTCGAGCGTGATCAGATGATCTGTGGCCTTATTTTACGCCATCGGATGGCTCTGATGTGAGCCGATCACGATCGGACTGCCACGGATGATTTCAAATTTGATTGGAACTCTATTTCCTAATGAAATAGTATTTTTATGATTCTAAAGCCTATATAGCTCCGATTGATGAATTGTTTATTGTGTTGGGAAGCTGGTGACGTTCTGGAGGTGTAGAAAGACTTCAATAGAGATTTTAAAGAACTTTGTGAGGGTTTTAGAGCTTTTTTATGAGAAATTTTGGTACGAAGGTTGAGTGATGAGTTTTCTTGTATTGATGTTATTTATTCTCTTATAGTAAAACTTGCATGCCTCGTGGAGGTAAGCTTGAGGCCAATCCACGGATTTGTATTGTGTTTCTTATTTGTTTTTCTTTCTTCCTACTGCATCTTGTGGTATTGGATCCTGGTGGCGCTATAATTGGTATCAGAGCAAGGTGGTACCAGAGCTAGGTTGCAGCGGTGGTGAACGAGATAGGAGATGGAGAAGACAAGCACAATCAAGGTGGAGATCCGCAGGTTTGATGGAAAGAGCAATTTCTTCTTGTGGCAGGTAAGAGTAAAAGATATGCTCATCCAACAAGGGTTGATCGATGCTCTCTTATACGACGAGAAACCGACCATCATGGAAGTACAGGATTGGAGGTAGCTCCAAATGTAGGCGGTGAGTACGATCTGCTTGTATCTAGCAGATGAGGTGGTGATCCATGTGCTTGGCGAGACTTTCCTGACGAGACTGTGATCGAAGCTCGAAGAGTTATACATGGCGAAGTCTCTCACCAACACTCTCTTCCTCTAGAGACAGTTTTACCAGCTGTGGATGACTGAGGGACAGAGTGTGTAGGAGTATCTCAGCCACTTTCATAAGATTCTCACCGACCTCCTTAGCATTGGCGAAAAAATTGAGGAGAAGACCAGGGCACTGGTCTTGCTAACATCGTTTCTCCCTTTATATGAGTCCTTAGTGACTGCTCTTCTAGTGGAGAAGAGCACCATCAAGATGGACGAGGTTACTGCGGCGATTCTCCAGAATGAGGATCTCAGGAGGGAGAACCCAGCTTCAAGCTCAGGTAGCGGCAGCTCAGCTTTAGTGATTTTTGGAGGACTAGGAGGCTGTAGGCAGAGTGACAAGAGATCGCGACGAGGGTGATCCAAGTCCAGGATAAGGAACTTGAGCAAGACCGGATGTTACCAATGTGATGAGTTGGGGCATCTAGCCAGAGATTGCTCTCAACTCAGAGTCAGATGAGGGCTACTATAGTGACAGTCAGTAGCGATTCAAAGGAAGATGTCCTAGAGATATCTGATGAGATATATACTTCTTTCCAGTAGTGGATCTTAGATTCTACATTCACCTATCATGTATGTTGTAGAGAGGAGCAGTTTGACTCTCTGGAGAATAGTGCGGGTATTGTTTATCTGTCGGATGGATCGAATGTGCGATCAGAGGCATCGGGACAGTCAGCTGGAGGACACATGATGGTGTAGTGAAGAGATTGGGGGAGATCCGATATATGCCCAATTTTAGGTACGGAATCTTATCTCACTGAGTAGACTAGATTCGAGAAGCTACAAGACGGTAGATGGTAGAGGAATCCTAAAGATGTTGCACGGCGATAGAATTATTCTGGAGGAGAAGTAGAAAACTAGAGGATATTACTATCTGGCGGAGAGCCCAATGCGAGGTGGAGCTTCAGGAGCCAGAAAGAGCCCAATGCGAGGTGGAGCTCCAAGTGTAGGTGGATTGGGCACTAGACATGAGACTCGAGAGAATGAGAGGCGACGTCGCAGGGTGAGATTCTTATTGCCATAGGATGATATCCCGAGTAGGTCTATGGTCAGAGTGGACACAACCCATGATGGAGGTGGGATCGAGCAGCCTGGCTCAACTCCCACATTTGCCCATCCATGAGATACCAGGCATGCCCCAGGACGTGAGGGTGAGATGGATCACAAGCTTTCAGAGACAGATAGAGGTCGAATATCGAATCAAAGTAGAGATTGTTAAAAATACACCTTAAGATTTAGTCCATATTGAACCTACAGCGAGGTTCAGGATGAAAAATGGAGTCCAACGAGCTCAAGAACATCCTAAATAGAGTCCGGACGGAGAAGATACGTGTGAGAGAAGATGACATGGTGCATGAGATGGTGGCGGCCGGTGGCGGGCCGGCGGGGATCGGTGGAGCACCGCTCGGTCCGATGGAGATGAGCCCAGCACGCAGCCACATGCAGCCCAACACGTGGACGGGCCAGCATGGGCGTGCGCAGCCCAGGCATGGTCAGGCCTAAGCACGGGCGGCCCAGTGCGGGCAAGCACGCAGGCCAGCCCAACGCACGTAGGCAGGCCGTCCCTGCACACATGGGCATCCCAGGCCTAGTGCTCACACGGTCCACGTGTGGTTTAGAGGCTTTTATGCGTGATCGGACGGCCAAGAATGTAGTTGGTCATGATCGGATGGTTGTGAGTGAATTCGAGCATGATCTGGTGATCTGTGGCCCTGTTTTACGCGATTGAACGGCTCTGATGTGAGCCGGTCACGATCAAACAGCCACGGATGATTCCAAATTTGATTGGGACTCTATTTCCTACTGAAACAGTATTTTTATGATTCTGGAGCCTATATAGCTTCGAGTGACGAACCATTTATTGCGTTGGAAAGCTGGTGATATTTTGGAGGTACAGAAAAACTTCAACAGAGGTTTCAGAGAGCTTTTGTAAAGATTTTGAGATTTTTTTATGAGAGTCTCTTGTACATTTGAGTGGTGAGTTTCTCTTGTGTTGATCTTGTTCTATTCTCTCATAGTAAAACTTGCACGTCCCGTAGAGATAGGTTTGAAGCTAATCCATATATTTACATTATGTTTCTTATTTTGTTTCTTCTTTCTTCCTGCTGCACCTTGTGGTACCGAATCCTGATGGCGCTACAAAATATATATGTATATATATATATGTATATGTATATATATATATGTATATGTATATATATATATGTATATGTATATATATATATATCATGTGACAACTAAGTTTAAAGAAATAAATTAATCAATAAATCAAATTTTATCTTTGTTTGAGATATCTGCATTATTTTCATTGCATACAACTATAGTGTCATATAATATGGGCAATATATCGGCCTAATGTTTCCTAACAATTTCGCCTATAAAACTCCATCAACAATGTCCATTAAGTTTTGGTAATATTAAATGATCTTATTGACCTAACATTCAAAGGCAAATGTCACAAATGATAAAGGTTATTTAGGTAACATATTAGCCTACAATTTGCCTACTAGTTAAAACCAAATTATGGAGAGAAGGACAACTTCACAATTTATATTTATTAGATTATCATGTGTGATTTATATGTAATCACTAAATTGCAATATAAGTTACAAACCAGATTTAGCTTAGCTAGCTAGCATCACTTTCAAGTGAAGACTCAAACTTGTTGGTGGCATCCCGTAGCATTTGTGAAAGACTTAAACATGGACCACAAAAGGTTTACTTATCTCTATGTTTATATTAATGTTAAAATTTACTCCTTTAATGATATTAAATTGTAAACCCAGTCATGCATATATATAGATTTTATATACAGTGTGAATCAATAAAAACTCCATAGCATGTAAGCCTCCCGATAATGTCCTTCTTTAAGAGAGATTTTTATTCATGGTTAGATGCTTAAGTGTGTGAGTAGATGAAAGAAAATTCAAACTATTTGGGCAAATGGATGGAAACAGACCATGTATCTTAAATGGGAAAAGAAATACTTTCCTCAGTAACAAAGAAATTGTCATTTGAATGTCAACATGCTATTTTGTGTTTAAATTGTCCTAAAATACAATTTCAATATCAATACCATCAAAACCATAAATTTAGTGGCAATGATGTGATTAAATATTAAGAATTCAAGAGACATATGCCCAAAAATTATTTTGATGTGATAAAATCAAGTATATATCCAAAGAGAGACTATAGCTCAATATTGGCTAGAGGCCAAACTCATATTTGATCTGAAAACACATTTTACATAGTTGTTTAGATCTAGACCTGACCTATTAATTCCCATAAGCTTGATATTTGTTAATTTCATGATAGCCAAATGAGCCCTTTAGTGCCATCTAATTTGTCATGGTATTGTGCCAGGGGGCATGAGAGATGGAAAGAGATCTCATAGGGTCACAACTTGATCACTTCTAGTATGGTAGCTTGTATTAAAGTGGGTATACGAAAAAAGGTGGGTATAATTCACTGAGCAACTTCCGTCAGTTACTTATCTTACATCTCCAGCATCTCTTCAATCTTGCATCGCATGTGTTGATATCAGATCCATATTATTTCATATTTCAAGTTCCAACACCTTCTCAATCTTCCGTCTTGCCGCATGACTTGAGTCAAATCTAGGAATTCTACCTATAACAAAATGAAATAGGATGGACCTAACAACCAAAGAAAGGATGGATCTACAATTTTTTGCTAAAAAATAAAGAAAAGAGAGGGACAAAAGGAAAAAAAAAATAAGGATTCATCCAGGTGGAGAATGGTGCTACTTGATGAACCATGCTCTGGCTAGTGTGGTCCGCATGACCATATCTATCTAAGTTTATGAAATATTATTTTTTCATCTTTCAAAAGGCAGTTACAGGGCATGCCTAACTTATTTGACCATTCATTTATTAGAAACTTTGGCGTACCATATTAGAAGTGACCTGGCACCACCTTTTGGTTCATACGCTCTTGCCCACGATATGTTTATTTAATACCGCATAAGGCATGTGTGAAATTTTTATTCTTAGCTAACTATGCTCAGAAGAATAAAATAATACATGATACAAAGTGCACGTACCTTTCAAACATAAAAAGTCTTTTATTCGATTAATTAGGACATGGCTAGCCAACTCTCTCATTGGTTGATTAGTTAGGCTTAGGATTTCTTTTCTTGACATCGTAGGATATCATTAACTAGGTATCCTAGTGCTACTTTAACTTTGGTGATGCCTTAATGTGGAAATTTCTAAAGGCCCACCAGCCATGCTTGCTTTATTAATATTATTAGTATTTTTAATATTCCAATGGGGTATGCTTCGAAACTTTTTGCATTTTACATGAAGCACTACCCGTTCAACCAAAAAAAAAAATGAAAAATGAAAAGTGAAGCACTGCCCAAATGGGCAATTAATTCTCAACTTTACGCATGCCTTGGGACATGACCGGCGCAAAAGAAGCCGTCAACACCATCACTAGAAATATTACTGCCTTCGTGTTTCAACATTTGCCATTTTAATTGCGCTGGTGTTGGACCTTCAATTGGAACATGCCTTGCCCCAAGCATGGGCTTACAGCCACTTTATTCTCACAATAGTTGATTGGGCTGGTTCACAGATTTAAGGACTATCATTTCCCATTTTGTCTTCTGGCTCCCAATGCAAAGGATGCTCGTGGGGAGGAGGAGGGTGGTCGATGGTCTAACAGGGCCTGTTTAGCATGTTGCTATTTTGTGTTTTGTTTCTATACCAAATTTGCACAAAACTTTTACCATCCCTTGCTTTTATTTCTTTTCTTTAAAAACAAAAAAATTGCTACAAAAGCTCAAAATATTTTAAATATTTTTAAAAATAAAGGATTTTATCATACTTATAGTCTAGTTCGTTGTTCTTCTTGGATTTTGAAATAAAACGAAAACAAAAGCAATAAGGAATGGGTCCTAAATATTTTCACACACTATCTTTTTAAGGGAATTCATTTTTCTATGAGAGAGATGGATTTCTCTATGGCTCCAACATACAGAAGCCAAAACAAAGCAAGAAAAAGAAAGAGAAAAAAATACAAGCTAAAAAAAGCACGATGAAACAAACTGATCCAAATCAAAGGCTAATTTGGAAGTCATAATTGAAGTCCAATCCTTCCAACGTTTAGACACATTAGTATAAGATCTTTGAAATTTAATATCTTCCATTAAACATTTCAGATTGACCAAATTCTCCACCAAATAAGCGAAGTTAGAATGTACCAACAAATCAGGAATTGCCGACACATTGAAGATCTTGATCAATCAAACCAAATGTCAGGGATAGAAGGAGGTGAAGAATGGATATTCAACTTCGATAGAACAGCGCCAAGTTGAGCTACTTATTTCTCGAGCAACGTAACATTTGGTGAGATACCATTTTCATTTTCCACTTGCTCAGAACATGTAAACCTGGATGAAGCCGATCCCTTGTTATCAGCTTCTCTACGGTTAGAATTCTTAGCGTAAGAAGGAACCATCCAGTGATATTCTAGGACTAGTACATACTGATGTATGTAGACTCATAAGTACAAATGCTAGAGGAGGATATCACTATTTTATTATGTTTACAGATGATCTATCGAGATATGGGTACATCTACTTGATAAAATACAAGTCCGAATCGTTTGAAATATTCAAATAGTTCCGTAATGAAGTAGAGAAATAAACTAGAAAGAGTATTAAAACTCTTCGATCAGATCAAAGAGGTAAATATCTTTCCAGTGAATTTCTGATATACCTTGAGGAGAATGAAATTCTCTCTCAATAGACACTTCCTAAAATGCCACAGCATAATGGTGTATCGAAAAGGAAGAATAGAATCCTATTGGACATGATTCGATCCATGATGGAATTTTCTACTCTGCCAATATCTTTTTGGAGATATGCACTCGAGTCAGCTTGTTATGTGTTTAATAGGATTCCTAGTAAGTCTGTAAATAAAACACCATATGAGATATGCACTGGACACAAGCCAACGCTCATTCACCTTAGGATTTGAGGATATCCGGCTTATGTCAAATATTTGAAAATGGACAAACTAAGAGCTAGGTTTGATAGATATAATTTATTGGGTATCCTAAAGAATTAAAGGATATTACTTTACCTTACTGATAAACAAAAGGTGTTTGTCAGCCTTAGGGCAGTCTTTTAGAAAAAAAATTTTGGAGAAGGAATTAATGCCTCTAAGATTGAACTTGAGGAAGTTCAATAGGTAGAACCGACATAGTCTAGTGAATCCACAGAATCATATTTGATAAGATCAAATCAAAAATCTGTTATAGAGGCACCATTAAAGAGATCCGATATAATATCACATCAACCGGATAGATACTACGATTTCTTAGTCTGAGATAGGGATCCTGTTGAACTCGATGATAACAATAAGGATCCGATCACCTATATAGATGTAACGCAGAGATCCGACTCTGATAAATGACTTGAAATTATAAAATTCGAAATGAAGTCCATGAAGATCAACGATGTATGGACATCGGTTGACCCACCCGAAGGGGTTAAATACATAGGGTATAAATAGGTCTTCAAAAGGAAGAGAGGCACAAATGGGAAGGTAGAGATCTATAAAGTTCATTTGGTTGTCAAGAATTATCATTAGTATTATGGTATTGACTATGATGAGACATTTTCTCCTATGATAATAAATCCATTTGGATAATACTTGTGATAGTAGCATACATGGACTATGAAATCTAATAAATAGATGTAAAAATATTTTTTCTAAATGGCAAGCTGCAAGAGGAGGTGTATATGATACAGCCTAAGGATTTCACATCTACAGATGAGTTTAAAGCATGCAAGCTTCAGAGATCCATCTATGGATTGAAACAGGCATCCAAGAGTTAGAACATACATTTTGATAAGGTTATCAAAACGTATGGCTTCATTAGGAATGGAGAAAAATACTGTGTTTACAAATGGATAAATGATTTTGTGGTTATATTTTTCATTCTGTTTGTGGATGACATTCTCTTAATCAAGAATGACATCCCTATATTATAAGAAATAAAAGTCTGATTATCGTCTCAATTTTTTATGAAGGACTTAGAAGAAGCATCCTACATCCTTGGAATGAAGATCTATAGAGATAGATCGAAAAGATTGCTTAGATTGTCTCCGTCCATATATATTAACATCGTGCTGAAGTGGTTTAGCATAGAGAATTCTAAGAAATACTATCTTCAGATAAGTTATGAAATTTTTCTCTCGAAAAAAGATTGTCCAACAACTCCTCAAGAGAGAAAGTGTATGAGTAGAATTCTATATGCTTCGATAGTGGGTTCTATAATATACGTCATGATATGTACGAGATCAGACATGGCATACTCACTAGGAATAGTGAGTAGATATCAGTCTGATCCAGAAAAAACTATTGGAAGATCTTAAAGACAATCCTTAAATATTTGAGAAATACTAAGGATCAGTGGCTTGTATATAGTGAAATTGATTTGAAACTAGTGAGGTTTACTGACTCCAACTTTCAGTCAGACCATGACGATAGCAAGTGTATATCAGGTTATATTTTATCCTGAACGGTGGAGCGATCTACTGAAAAAATTTCAAACACCACACTGTGGCTGACTCCATTTGTGAAGTGGAGTATGTCGCGGCATCCGATACTGCAAAAGAAGCTGTATGGCTGTGAAAGTTCATCGACAAGTTCGGAATGACACTCTCCATTGATGGTCCTATCTTATTATACTACGACAACATTAGAGCCATTGCTCAAGCCAAGGAGCTGAAGTTCCATCAGCGCACCAAACATATTCTGTGCCGCTATCATCTTATCCAAAAGATCGTGGATCGAGGTAACGTCGACCTTCAGAAGTGACAGAAAAAAAATCTGATTGACCCATTTACTAAAGCTCTAGGGATTAAGGAGTTCGATGATCACAAATTAAAGATGGATATACGATACTGTACCAATTAGCTTTAGTCGAAGTGAGAGTTGTTGAAAAATATGTCTCAAAGCCAATTATTTGACGATTGTGCTCATTCTTGTAATATATATGAATTTTATTAATAAAATTATTTGACCTTTTTCATTGTAAATTATCCATTTTTAAATATTTGTATAGTAATGAAATCCTTAGGACTACAATAGATCAACAAAGGATGATTTGTCATTTAGTCCTTAAAAATATTCGCAACTAAATGATATGCTATTAATAGGATAATAGCAATATCGAGTATAGATCGTTGTGTACCATATGACTTAGTTGTCATCTTAATCAAGGAGTATGGAGATATTATTATGGCATACAGATAGAATATAGGAGTACATTCACATCGAACGTGATCATGTGTCGAGCACTCTATTGTCAAGAGTAGCTCGTGAAGGATATAGATATAAGTGTCCCTCAGACCTGAGACTACCACGATGACATATAAGCAACTCACTGTACTTTGGTACCAAATCATTTGAGTTTTTAATTCAGTGATGAAAGGATACTGGATGTAGTCAAGTACTTATCAAATCAGTGTGTGAGTCAAGATGGAATTGATCTCTCTGAATTAGTAGGAGATATACATCAGTATATTTCAATTTAGCAAAATCTTGATCAGGATAATCCATGTGATGGATTTGAAAAGTTGAAATATAATATGGTTGATTTAGTTAGAGTTGACAGTTAAATCTTAAGTCATCTTGAGCATTAGGATCAAAAGAATAAATTATACGGTAACCATACGCTAGTAGGTTCTAAAAGGTTGCTTTGCAATACTTCGATCTATTCGATCATCGGATCATCATTGCTAGATGATTACATCGATTAGTATAAAAAGTTATTCCTATGCTACCGACTTAGGTTCGAACCTATGAGGTCACATGTATAAGAAGATTTGATCAAATCTGATGGCTGAAAAGTCCAATTCGATTGTGACTCTGGTGAGGAGTCCTACTGGGACTGGGACTCTAGAGTAGAGTCCCACTGAGACTGAGACTCTACTATTTATGAAGAATTAATTAGTAATCAGATTATTAATTGACTCAATTTGATTGAGCAAAGAGCTTTGGATTAAGTCTAATTGAATGAGATTCAATTCGACTCAGATTGGGTTTGATACGATCAATCTTGATTACAAAAAAAAATTGATCCTAATTCGATCAGGATTTAAATTTGATAAATTCTAATTGGGTTAAAAATTTGATGAGATATTTAAATTTTTAATTGGATTAAATTCATTTCTATCTGTACA
>KE505158.1:359933-372769 GCA_000441515.1 Elaeis oleifera | reverse complement strand
CATATATCAATTTCAGCATATGAGATAGATCCATATAGTTTTATATTTTTATGCATGCATAATTCAGATTAAAAGTATTTTAATCTTATTCTCCACTGTGGTATTTAGAAATAAAATTTTGAAATACATATGCATGCACCAAATCCCAAATTTCAACAATGCAGTGGAGTCGTGCCTCAGCAAAGGTGTCAGCAGCGGTGTCCTGGCGGGCCGCTCCCCAAGAACGAAGGACCCCTCACTTGGGCCCCTTAGAAGAGGCGGCACCCCACCCATGCTTGGATGCTCCGATGAGACGGCCTTCATCTTCTTAGGCAAAGGCTCCCCCCTCAAGTACTCAGCTTTCTTGTTTGCCACTTCCTTCACCAGTCGTGGCAATGGCTCCATCACTGTAAGTTATCTAGAGATGACCAGTGAAAGCTCCTCGATGGATGCATCTACTGCAAGGAGGGTAGGCTATTTATACAGGTTTCAAGCGATGCATGTCCAACCAACCAACAATCAGGTTATGCTATATGTCTAGCTCTAAAATATCGATAGCCATAGCCATTAACCACACCTTTTCATTATCAAGGATCAACCAATGGAATGCTTCAAGACCTGCTTTGATCCAATGCATAGCAACCTGGGATTGACTAGAGACAAATCCCTAGCTCATTCCCTTGGAAATCCCCTTTGCCATTATGGTGGATGAAGTTTCGAAATGCCTCATGGACCGATGCTTGGGTTCTCAATGAGCGAACCCACAAATTGACCTTAATCAAAATGATGCTAACCATTGAGGTTCTCCAAACTTATCCTAAAGAAACCTCAGATTCACCCATCAAAGGTCTTTGAAGCGGGTGCACCCCAACAAAGATGATAGCATCCTGCATCGAAGGATCTTCAAACACCGACATCTTAGGGTTCAGGGCATCATCCGATGACCTTGATTTCATCTAAAAATCCTTGACGAGATTCGAGGTGGAAGAACTTAGCTCAGCATCGATGGAGACCTAGTCATGATGAGTTCCATAGCTGCCCTCAAGATCATGATCGAAGAGATAGTCCAATCCTAATTCCACCTCAAAGGCACCACTATAGGCGGTGGATAGCTGTCGAGCCCAAGAGCATCCAACGACTACAAGCACTAATCAAAAGGCCATCCCAATAGCAGGGAGCCATGCTTCGGCATGCCACATCAAGGTCCGATCAGTGAACTACTTTGAAATAAATCCTTCGAACTAAGAAGTGGAGGCAAGTGTTCGACTGTATTTGTCCAACTGATGATGTGGTGATTCCCTGATGACATGGTAGACATTAGGCAACATGATCTGGCCACAAGGACCGCATGGCCCGGATGACATCATGTGGCCCCTTCAACAGC
This sequence comes from Elaeis oleifera, assembly GCA_000441515.1. Classification (NCBI taxonomy): domain Eukaryota; kingdom Viridiplantae; phylum Streptophyta; class Magnoliopsida; order Arecales; family Arecaceae; genus Elaeis; species Elaeis oleifera. The sequence continues at coordinate 371,406 of KE505158.1, read as the reverse complement.
TCTATGGACTTTGGCTACGATCCGACCATCCGGATAAGATTGACAGCTCAGCGATATCTACATCATTAGACAATCACCGACCCTGCTCGAACTCCACCCAATCCTCCATGAGATTCGTCGAAGCTCCAAAGGGTCTCTACATGTGGGGCATCCCATCTTGATAGCCGATGGTGCTAGCAACCTTTTTCTACTAGTGGAAGATTGATCCCATCAGGCCGGCTAAGATCCAGTACCTCTAGCTCTCTGACGGCCACTTCCCCAATGGTGGCAACCTGCTACTTAACAGGCCTCCTCCTATAAAAGGAGATAAAAGCCAATATCACAGGGGGTTCCCTCTCTCACTCACTCGGGCTCTCGCCACTCACCCTTACTGTTCTCCTTCTCTGACTATGACTGACTTAAACATCGGAGGATCTCCTACTGATGGCATGCAGATATTTTTTTGCAGATACTCGAAGACCCCATCCGACGTCCCTCACTCCAGCTTGATGACAGTCCTTGTCATGCTGCTCATGCCATGTCACCCTGATCAGAGAGGAGCAGCAATAGACCCCATCAAAATCATTATACAATGTTGTAAAAACAAATTTATGACTCTCTTGCCATTCATTTTCAAAATTTTTTATCATTACTTAAGAACAAGAGAGAGATGTAGCTGCTACTCCCAATCTCTATCTTTTTTAGATTTGCTTTTAAAGCTCTAAATATTTAAATAATTATTTCATAGTGGTGTTATAATAAAAATAACAACAATATGGAAAAAATGATTGGTAGTATTTTTTAATTATTATTAATTTGAGAAAAATATCACTTTCACATTGCACAATCTATTTTAGAAAGAAATAGATATTTGAGTTTTAATATGGAAAATGAAAAATAATGATATTTATTTATATTACAATGGATTACTATAGTGCAAAATCATATGTTATTTTTCTCTATTTTTAGTAAAATATAATGACTCCAAAACTATCACAATATTTATTAATTACAAGATTATAACAACCATAACAATATATATTATCATGTTCTAATAGACACTTGTAACATTATATAGCAGCCTTTATTTCAACCACTTGATCCTTATAGTAGTGTTGGATATGGGGTGATGATCCTAAGATCAATGGTGACATGGATAGAGGTGATGAGAATACTATCTTTGATCGCAATATTGTGATCTTATATGGCAATGATTATAAATCATCCCCACTCCTAAAATTATCACCTAACTTTGAGATAAGAAGCCTATCCTTGAGGATGAATATTCGAGATCACCCTTGGATAGTGTCTTGGGTTGAAATTTGGGGATAAAAAAGCTCCCCAATCTAGCATAAAAAAATCAATACACTAGTATACCCATTAGTATATTATATCAGTATTGTTTATATTATATCATATTGATATTGCTATTGCTATCATATTATTATTTTATTTTATTTTAAATTATAATAGAAATATATTATTTATTTTTATTTATATTATGAAATTAATTAGTTATTAGTTCTATTTATCTTATTTTTTAAATCAAAATAAATATTATTTATAAATAATAATATATTATATAGTCAATGATCTTAGATTCCATGAAATGCTAAATAGATTACTTGATAGATATGCATGGATTTTTAATCACCAAAATATAGCATACTAAATATGGTGATCTTAGATCATCAAGAATCGGATTATCTCAATATAAGTATCACAAGTAATCTAAGATTGTCTTAGTGATGCCATTTGGGTCATCAAACACCATCTATATGTAAACAATAGCCATAGCTTCCGAAATATAGCTAAGGTCCATTATAAATAATAATTGCCTACCATATATGGACTTGGGCAACAAAATTGTGGCCTAAGCATGGAAGCAAGGTACACTATCTTGGCATTGTACCTCATATTGGTGCCATCCTATTACTGTATTTAAAATTGCTAGAAAGGAAGGAAAAATTTGAGATTGTGCTAGTAGATGAATGACTTCATCATTTAAATCTATGTATGTGGATGGATGATAAATGATAGAGTACTTTAAAACTGTGCAAATGGATAAATGATAAAAATAGAGTACTTTGAGATCTATGTAAACAAAGACTGATAAAGGTTGAAGTGATCTAAGATTTGTGCACATGAATGGATGATAGAAGATGAAATGCTTTGAGATCTATGTAAATGAATGGATAATGAAAGATGAACCACTTTAAGATTTATGCAAGCAGATGAATGACAAAGAATAGAGTACTTCAAAATTCATATAAATAAACGAATGATAGAGGCTGAAATGCTTCAAGATTTGTGCAAGTGAATGGATATAGAGAATGAGATGCTTTAAGATTTGTGTAGGTAGATAAATAATTGAGGATAGCATGCTTTAAGATTTATACAAGTGGATGGATGATGGATGATAGGTGCTTCAAGACTTGTGTGGATAGGATTGAGCATTTTGAGATTTGTGTAAGGATCATAGATGAAGCATTTTGAGGTATGTGTAGGTAAATGGATCATAGATAGAGCTTTGCAATCTGGATAGGTGAATGAATGACAAAGAATGAAGCTCTTTAAGATTTATGTATGTGGATGGATGATGAGGCGGGAGCATTTCAAGGTCCATGCTAGTAAATGAATGCAAAAGGATAGGCACTTTAAGATATACCCAAATACATGAATGATAAAAAATAAAGTGCTTGAGATTTGTGCAAGTAAATGAATGGCAAAGGACAACCTCTCTAAAGTAATAGTATTTTTATCTTTTTTGATTCCATTAAGGGTGTTAGCATTCAATAGATAGGTTATATTGCAATAAATTTGAAGTTTTGATGGTCAATTGGCACTTTTTAAATTTTTGGTGTCTAGGTGTAAATGGCCAAAACTTGAAAGGGAGTCGCTATTATTTTTCTTTAAAAAAATTCAATGCCTACCATTCAGTACTTATCATGATAGTATCATTCTTTATCGAAATATTCAGAATGTTGGTGCTAGATTCTAGTTGGCATTGGCCCTCTAAGGGTGAGGTGGATGTAGAGTGAAAAGTGGGAATTAATTCCATCTAATCTCAAAAAATTTATTTTTTTATAATATTTTTAACTATTTCTATACTACACATGATGTGCAATCTAAAATTTTTAGAAACAACCATCATGGTAGAAGAACGTTCATCATAGTATGGAGAGGATCACTTAGGGAGATATTTTGATTATTAAATATTGTTTCTTATGTTTTTAGGATTTTGATTGTTGAATGTTAATGGTATATTAAGTTGTAGATCGGATATTATATTTATAAACTATTAAAATTTTACTGTGATGAAAATATTTTCAAATATAACTCCAATCTTTATTTGCTATTATGATATTTAAAAATATAGGCTATTGAGCAATTGATCTGTGCAGTGTGGCTCGCTCTACAAGCTACCGTACTATAGTTGGGGCCCTCTAACATTCATATTAAAGGTGACTTTGCCACTGTAACTTCTTGGTTGCACAAAGCACTGTTACAGCATCATGTGAATAATCCTTTGCTTCTTGACTTGAGGTACTGGTTTCAATTCTTATCACATATAACTGTTCTCATATGCATCGTGAGGCAAACCAAGTGTCAGAACATTTAGCTCATAAGGCCTTGTTTGGTGATTTTAGCTGTTATTCATCGTATGATTTTGATTCTCATCGACAATTATTGCTTCAAGCTGATGCTTATGGGGTCTCTTTTTTATGTGAGATTATTTCATGATAGTGGTCAAGAATGGAGCGCAATGAATGCTTTTTCTTCATGCCTCTCCCAAGTTATTTGGTGGCCTGCTGGTTTTCATATAGCTTCTACTTCTTTCTTTACTTAGTTAAAGAAATATTACAACTTGTTGGGCAAATTAACCGACCCCGACTCCGACTCTACAACAGCCGATTCCAACTCTACATCGACCGACTGAACATATTACACCGACTTACAATCGGTTGACCGACCTACAGTCGGCAACTATCGATCAACAATCAAACGACTTAATCAACCTCCGACCTAAGACCATCGGCATATCAGAGTTACTAACCGATGGTCGCTCGGATCTTCTACCAACTTACATCTACCGATGTATCAATATTACCGACATGTAGTCGTCCGATTTGCTTAACACATCCCAACAGTTGTAAACAGTTATCAACTACATGTCACGATAATTAGTGAGAATTAACGACCCACTAACTCTACAATAATGATCCGATAATTTAGCACCATAAAAAGTGGGACCACGTGCTCGACGATTACATCAGAATCATTTATAAAGGAGGATAAGTGAACAGCACCGATAGGACACTTCTGAGCCAAAACTCTTCTACTCTTGATATTCTAATCTACTGTTTACTAATTTTTCTCTGACTTAAGCATCGGAGGGTCTCCGTCGGACATAACTTCGATCTGTGAGGATGTTGTTTTGCAGGGGCTCATCACCGACGACAGTTGGTAGGGAGTTGGTCGCAACAGATTGGCATGCCAGATAGGAAGAAATCTGCAGTCAATCATGTCGAAAATCAGAACCCAATATTCAACCGGCTCGATGAGGCACTCTTTCCATCAAAAAATGCTCCTCCTCCACTTTCGATAGTATAGCCTAGTTTCTCACATCTTGTGGTCACCACAGACATCCAGATCGCCGCACTTGTACAGGAGATGAATGTTTTGACAGAGGCGGTCAAAAGCCTCCAACAACAGCAAAACCAGCAGTAACAGTAGCCGTCAGTGGAGCAATCGGTGACACAGTCGGTACCATTCAAGCACAGCCATCGTCCTCTACAACGATCACCTTCTTCCTCTTCGGAGTGACCGTCTCGATGCTCCCATAGAGACGGACAACCACATTCTCGATACTCTCACCATACCACCCATCATTCATAGTGTTTCCCCTCTCCTTTCCATCTCCACGGTGTTGGGAAGGAGAAACGACCGCAGATACGTTTTGCTTCTCCTTCCAGCACATCGAGAGGTTCTACTGCCAGATTTTCCAGCAACGACGGTTAGACTACTATGAATGCAAGTTCAACAATCGATCGCCAACTTACCCGACTTCATGTGGAAGATCAGAAATTTTTCAGTGACTATGACTTCCACACTGTCCAGCCTCTCTCTCAGCACATCTTGGATGAGCCGATCCCATCTCGGTTCAAGATGCCATAAGTGAAGCCGTACGATGGTTTCACTGGTTCAATCAACCACTTGGAGAGCTATAAAGCCCTCATGATGATCCATGGGGCATCCCTGCCCTTTTATGCATCGACTTTTTGATAACTCTTCGAAAAGCTGCTCGAGCCTGCTATTTCGAACTTCAATCGAAAAGTATTGACTCCTTCGAGTAGCTCGAACATTCTTTCGTAACCCATTTCAGCACTAGTCGAAGGCCTCCACGAACATCCGGCAGTCTCTTCTCAATCAAACAAGGAAAGACTGAGACATTAAGAGACTTTATAGCCTGTTTCAACATGGCCACGCTTGAGGTCAGGGATCTCAATGAAGATATGGCTATATCAACTATGAAAAGGGGTCTAAGGGGATCCAAATTCGCCTACTCCTTAGATAAAACTCTTTCTCGAATCTATGCTGAACTTCTCGAACGTACGTATAAGTACATCCGCACAGATGAGGCTGCTTCTGACCGACGCCAGACAGAAGGTAAGGGTCAGAAGAAAAATAGAAAAAAATGGAGCTCCAGCCAAATCAAGTTGGCCACTTCTTAATAAGCGAGCTTCACCCCGACGACGGAGTTCGAAGCCGAACTATGGTAGGTATGACTCATATACTCCTCTCTTTGCTCTTCGTGAGTAGATTCTCATGGAGATCGAAGGAGCAGAATACCTACGGTATCCTCTATCAATGAAAGCACCATCGAGGAACCATCATCGAAGAAAATACTATCGGTTCCATCGTGATCACGATTACGATACCAACAATGCATCCAGCTCAAAGATGAGATAGAGGCCCTGATCCGATGAGGCTATCTCGAAAATTTTTGAAGGGATCAACCGACTTAATCTCATGCTAATCGACAACCTCAACCACAACCTAAGGGGATTATCAACAATCGACCGACTGCAAGAGCCATTAATATGATCTTTGGATGATCAAACTGGGGGGCAACTTTCGAAAAAAAGTCGGCAAAAAGCGACAATCTGATGATGTAATAACTTTTTCAGAAGAAGATGTTCGAGGAATTCAAACTCTTCATGACGATGCTGTCATTGTTTCCACAATAATTAGCTAATAAAAGCTCGACGGATATTTTATTTTACTTGATTTTCTTCCGAATGCGACTACTCGATGAATTCAATATACTGAATCACCCACGTCCGTTAATAAAATATTAAATTTCAAAATCACTAAGTTCGGCCAACTATTAAGTGATGGACAATCAATTCCTATCGACATCAAATATTTCAGTTTTCACTGTAAAATTGATATACAAACTATATTTCGACTTTCACTATAAAAGCTAGAGAATTAACTTTATCTCCATACAGAATATATTTCGGCTTTCACTGTAAAAGCTAAACTATCGACTATGTCTCAATGCAGAACATACCTTGGTTTTTCATTATAAAACCGACTTCAACTATACTTTGGCTTTCACTGTAAAAGCCATAATACCGACTATGTCTTGATACCAAACATATTCTGACTTTCCATTGTAAAAGTCGATTATACTGACGTAGTCTTAACTAAGCATAATGCTATGGCAATACAACCAAGATTGGATTGGAATCATACCGACTCGACTACAGTCGGTCGAAGGATATTCGGCTTGCCATCGATTATCAAATAACCTGACGTACTAATTTGACTAAGATCGGATAGAGGGTATTCGGCTTATTACTGTTTATCCTAATACTTAAAGTATGTCAAACGAATATGCGACTAACGGATGATCCTACAACTACTATCGAATGTTTGATTTGTCGATTGAGGTTCGATAATTAAATGGTTACTCTATAACATTGCAGACATACAAAGAAGAATTTAGACTTAGAAAAAAGTTCCTTTCATTCATTGCAAAAAAGGAGATTACAAAAATTGGACTAAAATCTGATTACAAAATAGTTTGATTATAAAAAAAAAAAATTACACCGATCACCAGTCGTCATCTCCATCTCTTTGCTCCAGTGTAACATCAGCGATTTGAACAACTTCTGATGTTGTCAGTACTGTTTGCAGTCGATGCGACTTCATCAGCAATTCCATCTTTGGGAGCAAGAGGGATGATGCTGCTCAAGTCAAGATCCAGATACAACTTCTCGACCACCTCACCTGGCCAACCACTCATACGAGAATAGAGAAGGGCTTCAGATTTTTCATCCACTGTCATTAGCATCCTTAGCTGCATGGCTAAGACAAATATATAAAGCATATAATGGTAGCTCGTTCACCTGCTGCAAGTAAGACAAGAGTGGAATGTATCTGAAATTCAGTAATAGTCTTCGGCCATCCCACCTTCAATGAATGGTACCTCAGGGAGTACTGTCCGAGCTGACAGTGCCAAAACTGGCTCAAAAACTGACATCGATGGTAAGTCAGATTCCTCTGGCATAGATGAATCAGCTGCCCAATCCTTCTTCGATCGGGAAGGTCCAGCTTCGGATGCTCTCCTCTTCTTGACAGTATGCTGATAAATATTGGCACCTGATACTCTTGCCCTTGGCTGCATCTTCTGACAAAGTTTCTGCAGTAGAGATGAGACAAAATGCAAAGTAAAGGCTTGGTTGAAAGCGATCCTATATATATAGGATCCCTCAACGGCCAAGATGAAAGCGATCAAATCGGAGTCTCATCAAATGACGACACGTGGCAACATCCAGACTGACCAAAAATTGGACAGTTCGATGCACCTACTTCTGATCATGCCACCTCACCATCATCCATGTGAACAGCTCCGACCTAATATTGTTCTGACACGTGGATGAAATATATTTGTCAGAATCATATCATCCGACATCAAATTATTTTTTGAAATGACGTCTGATATAGACATCCGATACAATTGTCCCATCAACATGATTGTTTAATGATAGTTCTGCAGCCACCGAAATAATAAAACAGCCGACTCTCATACTCCAAAGAGACTAGCAGTCAAGTCAGAGCTCGATTCAACACATTCTCAAATTGAGAATGATTCTCAAATTTTGGAGTTTTTTGAAATTGAGAATGATTCTCAAATTTCGAAGTCAGTCTTTGTAATTGGTGTCAATCAATCTATTTGTATCGAGGATTCGGACTAAAAATTTGAACTCGACATGGTTAACCGTAGAGAGAATAGTTTCTAGATAGATTTCATACTTATAATATTATTTGTTCTAGGAACTTTAAAAATAAACAAAGACTCTCACTATTTTTTCGAATCTCCCACACTCCTTGGGTGGAGAAGCAGAAACCTATATGTGATCAGTTTTAAGTGGGTACTGCAGTCTCCTTAATCTATACACACCTCACCTAATAGTTATTGGTGAGTACAAACCAATGAGTGGATAATACTTTGTCCATTGCTTCACTAAGCAAGATGCAGTGGGCTTGGTCTCTAAGTCCTGTGGCTTCACCTAACAGTTATTGGTACATTCCTTAATTAAGTCAGACTCATTGTTCACCAATGGGTGTAAAGCCATCATTGAAACCCTCACTTAACAATTATTGGTCCAACCCCATCTCTACCCCGGGACATCACATGTCAATAGAGTGATTATATCTTTCTGATGCAACCGAACCACTGTAACCAATCGAGAATGATCAATGTCAGAAAGGCACTCGCATCTCTACAACAATGAAAGACTTCTAGACTTAATATTTAATGAGGAGATCTGAGTTTAGATCTCTTTTAAATTAGTAGATCTGACATCCGACTGATTAAATTAGGTCAGCACATCAATATGTTTAACCAGCCAGTTGGCATAGGTGAACTCGAGTCAACAAGTAACCTAACACGAAACTAAATCTTCCAATATGGTCAGGTAAGTTAAGATGCGTGGGGTCCCCCCATTACTTCCTTAAGCACTAATCAAAATTGATCAGATTAGTCAATGAAATCAATTAAATAATCACTATCTAAATACTTACCTTAGACATCAAATTGATCGATTAGAATCGATTAGATTAACCTATTGAAATGGGCCCGAACCACTGAACCAAATTTGATCTTGAGTTAATCAACTCACATCAAAATGTGAATTGATGTGACCAACTACAATTAAAGTCAACTTTGAGCCCGTTTGATCCAATCTCAATCATCCATCGATTAGGTTCAATCAATTGCTCAAAATCGAAAACGAGTTCTAACCTGATCTAATCAATTAGATCCTAATTGTAGTTTGTGAATTTAGACCAAATTTGTTCAACCTATACCCACATGCAACAGCTCAATTTCATATCCAAAATAATTTTAGATTATGTTTCATTGCATGCAATTAATGACTTATGATCTTAAAATTATTTCAGATCTAAACCCAATTTCATATGTCGAATATATATAGTTTTAGATCTAAATTAAATATGCATCATATATACATTAATTTCAGATCTAAAATTAAATTTATACATATCAAATATGTATAAAACTAGATCTGAAATAATGATTAAATCATTTCAAAAATATCTTTTCAAAAACTAATTCACATCAAACTAGGACAACCTTTACAATATAGGAGGTAAATCCTACATCAAAACAATCTTATATCAGTTTAATGTAAACTTTTAATCATTCTAATTTCAGATTTAAATTCAAAATTAAATATATCATATATCAAATTTTTAGATCTAAAAGATTTGATTTAATTATTTCAAAAATAATTTCAAAATCGATCAATTTATGCTAAGACAATCTTTACAATATAGGAGATAAATCCTATACGAGGATAATCTTATATCAGCACAAAATTGATTTTAAATCATTAAAAGTTTTAGATCTAATCTAAAAATCAGATCATATATATTTTCAAAATCTGTGACTCTGATACCATTGTTAGAAAATAGGTACATAGCATGTGTAGATTTCAAAATTTTGAAACAAGCAGTGAAAAATAAATCGAGTTAAATACTTTAACTCCACATGCAAGATATCAGATCTAAACCTACCCAAGTCCAAAAAAAATTACATATAATCAATCTAAAATTTAAAAAAATTTATGAGATCAGATCTCATTATTTTGACGTAGGTAGATATTCACTACTTTTGATGATCTCGGATTCATAGAAGATGGTGTCATACATGTGTCCGACCTCTACAGATATCCATCGGGATCAATCTTAAATTTTTTCTCGTAAGAAATTTTTCTTTTAAAAAAAAATCTTAACCTTGAAGACTCTGATCAACTCTTTTAATCTTAATTGTGAGATTAACTCCTTTGATTTGCAGCCTTCTTCCTTTTCTCCTTGATCTTTAATCTCTACACCAACACTTGCTTCTTGGTGTGTGGAAGAGAGGCACCCAACTTTTGGGTGTAGAAAGGAAGTAAAAGAGGAGATGAGGCAAGGAAAGGGAGAGAGGAATTTTTCTTGATCAAAATCAATCCTTTAGAAACCGTAGAGTCCTCCCTTTAAATAGACATAAGCCCTAACACATATTAGGAACCTTATCATCTTAAAAAGGTAGATTCTTATCTCATAAGAATCCTCTACCTTTTAAATATAATTTATGCCAAATAAAATTAGATATAAATGATAATTAATCAGTACTTTTAAGCATGTATAATAGACATCCATAGAATACATGTCAGGTGGCTAGGGTGCCAACTCTTAGCGCCCCATAAAGGGATCTCTAGTCATAAGAGATGGGGCATGGACCCCACCCTCTCTCCTCCATGCCATGACACATAAGAGGGGTGGGCCCTTCTAGGATATGGCATCCAATAATTTTTTAAAAAATTACGCCACCCATTCTTCCATCTATTCCATATGCATACTTAGAGATAATTAGGAGATAAAGAAGAGATAACGTTAGAATAATTATGCCAACTATTTAATTTAATCAAATCCTCTTGAGCTTACAATTAAGAGCCCAATTAAACCCAAATGAACTTAGGTTAGGTTCAAGACTATGTACTTGATCAAATCAAAGTCTCAAGAAAATTAAGTTTAACCGTGTGCTAGCATGGTTCTCATAAATCTAATAGGATTTCAATAAACTCTAATCCAATTAGAACTTCATAAGTTCAATTGATAAATTCGAGATTAAATCTCTTAATGTGTGACCCCATAGGTTCATTCTATTGGTAGTGAGATATATTGTGATCTCTATAATAATATCATCGAAATTCTTTTCGATAGATTGGAATATTTCTAATTCTATCCTTCGAGGACCATCAATCATCAAGATGATGCCCGATGAGTCTCACAATCCACTAGTGACACCTAACATTTTATAGTGGCAACTTAGTAGAATGAAAGTACGAATATCTAGGTACAGTTATCGTATGATTCAGTCTTTCTATCGTGAGTCCCGACTTGATGGAGATCATAG
>KE505158.1:332603-346365 GCA_000441515.1 Elaeis oleifera | reverse complement strand
CATGGACACATAAACATGGTTGGAATGAAAAGTTTTTTATTAATAATAAAAAGATTATAAGTACAAATTTAGACCCTGAAATTATATAATGTGTCAGCCAATAATTAATTTTTAGGGCACAAATCCAACACTTACATCTATCGATGTATCAATATTACTGACATATAGTCGGTCTATTTGCTTAACACATCCTAACCATTGTAAACGGTTAACAACTATGTGTCACAGTAATTAGTAAAAATTAATGACCCACTAACTCCACAATAATGGCTCAATAATTTGGCATTATAAAAAGTGAGACCATGTGCTCAATGGTTACATCAGAATTATTTATAAAAGGAGAATAAGTGAACAGCACCGGTAGGACACTTCTGAGCCAGAGCTCTGCTACTCTCGATATTCTAATCTACTGTTCATCAATTTTTTCTCTGACTTAAGCATCAGAAGGTCTCCATCGGACACAGCTCCAGCCTGTGAGGGTGATGTTTTGTAGGTGCTCATCATCGGTGACAGATAGTAGGGAGTTGGTTGCAACACAACTATATTTGGGCCTTGATGTTTAATTATCAACTAAGAAATTGAGCACAAGATCTATTGTGCTACAGTAATTGTGTATGTTGCTTCAATTCTATTTCTTGTGGCTATCCAATCCCTGTCTTCTATTTTATCCTGATATCTCAAGTTAAGGTTTTGTGCTGGGTACAAACATAATGTATGGGACTGGCTTTAAGAACACGAATTCAAAAGGAGGAAAAAAAAGAGGTCTTGGCAAAATAATGTTAAACAGGAAAAAGAGTGGAAGGATAAAAAAATAAAGTGGGAAAAGAAAAAAAATTATAGGAGGGCGAAGAGGTATTTCTAATTGGAAATGAAATCTCTGCTGTACTTAAAAAGTATCGTAGGATGCTGTGCATGCTTCGAAAATATCCATAAAAAATGAGTGGCCACATGATAAACCCCAGAGGTATTTGAATAGTTTAGATAAACATCACATAACTGTCTTTTTTTTTATGGACATCTCAATATATGCATAGCACCGTGCCGTACTTTTTGAGTACCATAGAGGATCCCATTCCTTTCTAACTTTATTGTTCTTTACTGTGTGCAGGTTTTCTCTTCTTTCTATCCTTTACAAGAGTTAAATATTACCTTTGCTCTTCCATCCTTATGCAACTCTACTTGTGTGCATCACCAGCTTTACTGGACCCATATGTTGCTTCTGATTTGTCTATTTGATATATACTTTATATGATGTCTTTTTCAATGGAGTTATGGGGTTTTAGCTTCCTTGCAATTGTTTAGGCTATGCACGTTCTGCATAAACTATTTACTTCTCCTCAGGGATTCAAGTTGCTTTGTTTGTCATGCTTATGTTCAATCATAAGTTTTCTGCCTATATTCCAATGGTTGGTGCTGATCAGGTTGTTTTATCCAAGCTGGGTACTCTGTTAGCTTTATGGTTTTGGCTCGGCCTACTTGTATTTGCAACAAAGTTCATATATTCAATGATACCTTCTGATTACTACTAAATCTACTGTTTGCTTGTTTGGCTGCTGCACAGATTTCTCACTGTACTTGTACACTAGATGTTTCATCTTCAACATTGCTGTTCGATGGATCACACATTTACAAGGATACAACTGCTCTACTTGGTCTTCATTAATATTTATGCTTCAACTACTTCTAAACGGTTACTATGCCATGTACATTACAACGCATCATATTGCTTCCTGGAGCTTGTTCTTGCATAATTTTCTGCCGGTTTTTTCACAGCCTGTGTCATCTACTATGTTACTGTTTCCAGTTTTAACCAATAACAAGAATACATTTGCTGCACCTGGACTTCATTAACATCTATAAGCTATGCTGATGATGCCGGCTGTTCTATCCTCAAGTTTGTAACTACGATCGTTTTAGCTGATGTTATTTTCTACACTTTTGCTGCTTTTCTTTTTATATCTCTTCTATTGGTTATTTTGTCCAAATATTTTTTCTGTTTCACCAATTTTGTACAAGTTATTATATCTTTTTAACTCTGCATAAGGATTGCTCTTTTGAGTATATAGCAAGTCGGGCATGCTTCTTCCTTGCATATTTCTACTTATTATAAATAAAGTTCTATTTTCTACATAAAAATATCAATAGTCAATATATTTTTTGATAAGTGAGGCCACTTGATCTCAAATAAATGAGACAATAAACTGGTTATTTAACCTCTCTTTTTGGAATGGATGGGTACATGAATTAGATGTAATGGGCTGTTTCTATCTTCTTTTGGTAGGAGATTTCATGTTCAAATATTACTCTTCCAAAATAATTTTGCTATGGTACTCCTTTACAACATGTTATTATAAAGGATACTTTAGTTTTTTCCCCTCTTCCACCCACTCCACCCCCTATGCCACTCCCCCCTCCTCCCCAGTGGTCTTTCCCTATGTTCATGCCCACCCCCTCCCCCACTCGTGCTGCCCCCTTTCTGTGAACGGTGCTATTTTCCTCCTTGTCCCATAGCACCTCCCTCCCCAAACCGGTGCTCATGCTGCCGATCCCCTCCCCCCACCCTCGGACTCTCTTCTTCTTCTGTGTCGCATCTAGCCTACCACCCTATGCTGCTGCCCCCACCCCTCACACGGTCTTCCCCTAGGGCTCGTGCCACACCCCATCCACCCCCCCAATGTGCTCATGTTGCCTCATGCGGCCTTCCCTCCCCTCTCTCCCACCCTACCTGCTCACCAATGCTTGTGCCCCACCACCTTGCCCACCCTCCAGTCCTCGTGTAGTCTTCCCTCCCTTCTCTCCCCACCCACCCTCCCATCGGTGCTCGTGCCCCACCGCCCCAACCCACCACCCCCCTCCCCCAGCATGCTCGTGCTGCGATTGTGTCTTCCTACTTGTGCCACCCCCTCCTACTTGATCGGTGCTCCTCCATCTGCACAGCTCCACCATCGTACCCCCTCTCTCGCCCATGGCACCTCCACCACCCTCCGACAGCTCTTCCATCCATCGATGCTTTGCCCTTTGCCCACAGCAACCCCGATGCACCTTTGCCTGTCGGATCCTTTGCCTCTCCCAGCTCCTCCACCTTTTGGGGTGGCAGCCAAAGAAAAACAACCTTTACAACATCAAAACAATTTTAGTTTTAAAATATTTACTACACCAGCCATGCACATGACTTTTCATTTGGTTGAAATCTATATAGTTTGTATCTAATTCAATGGTCAAAAATAGATAAAATAAAAGACTAAAATACCTTTAGAGCATCATAGCAAAACCCTTCCAAAATATTTCTCCAATTCTACCAAAAAACATATATTTCTCTAAGAGTTTGACATAATCTAATAGTTTTTCAGTTATGACTATGTCCAAAATATATGTGTAAGTACCTCAAATATATATGCATCCAATCTTTTCATTTTCTAAAAGGGTACAGAACCAATCCTGCTCCCAACTTAATATCATGTGCATCGCACATGTCACGAACTAATTGCAATCTGAAAATGAATGCTAAGCTCCCTATCGCCTCTCACGATCTCCATCTCTCAACCTCCTCCCACAAGCTCCTCCACCCATCTTCTCCTCCCATCGATAGGGTTCTTCAAAATGATCGGAGAAAAAGTAGAAATTGATGAGTGAAGGATCAGATGAGAAAAATTGAAAGTCAATGAGCAACGGATCAAGGGAAGAAAAGACAGATTCCTTGAAATATTATTACGATAATGGTGTATATGATCCAAATCCTTTCACCTTAATCTACTCTAATCCGATCCGATGCATCCTCAAACCCTAACCCTAGCATTTCCCCTTATCTTATACTGAGTATGCTTTTCCTCCATATTAATTTTACCAAGTATATGAAGATCCATCCGTCCTCTTTCTTATCCATCCTTCCGTCTATCCGTCCTTCACACCAAATAGAAGGCTAATGTTTCTCCACAATATTATGATTTTTTTCCTTTTCTTGTTCCCTTAATCATGTACATGTATGTATTATTCCACAGCTCTTTGACTTTGAAGGGGAATCGGATGGTGAACTGATGATGGGTGCAGTTATAGCATATTAACTGGATAAGTTTGACTTGAAAGGACCTAAAGAAAGTACTGGAGAGAATATGCCGATTTGTCGAAGCTGGCCCTTCAGAAGTACAATAAGGATAATGTATGTTTTCCTTTTAATCCACTTCTCTATATATATGTGATGTAGCATCATGACAGAGCTGAAAGTTTACACAAATGAAAGAAATTTTCTCCTTTTTCTCTAATTTTCTCTTTCCATATGGAAAAAATTTCTTATAGGGAACAAATTATGAGCCTGTGGAGGTGGTCAAGGTAAACACGTGGCCTGTTGCTGGTGTAATATGTTATATAACCTTTACGGCCAAGGATGCTGCTGCTGTTGATGGCATTCCTAAGGTCATTCAAGTAAGTGTGGAGGACTTGATAAGCACTGGTGTGAAGGTCTATTTTGTAGGCTTAAGCCTATAAATTAGTGAATTAAAGGTGAATTTTGTAACTTTATTTCACCTTGGTTTGCTTTGATTTTTTGATGTGCATTCTATTGGAAGTTCTTCACCTTTAAAAGTCAATTAAGACTAGTTTTGAATTCCTTCCACCCTTTCCTAGGTGCAAAAAATGAGAAAAGAAAGGAGAAGAAAGAATCAACTCTTAGATTCATTCATGCTTCTCATGTTATGCCGAAGTAGAAAATCGCTTCATGATACTTTTCTGTGGTTTATGTCGTCCAATATTTTGAGTATATAAACAGTGATGGCTGGAGTTACTAGCCTGTTTTGGATGCTTGTATTATTTAAGTCTACTTATCATAATGGATTATAGTAGAGTTTTATAGAGATCATGAGACTTCTAGATTAGAGGTTACAAAGTTTTACTAGCTAGAAGGGTTGGTGTGTGTTTTTGTAGTAATGGTACATCAATTATGTTAGAGTTTGATATCTCGAGATTCAATCCACATTGAGCCTACAGTGAAGTTTGCGATGACGAATCGAGTCCAACGAGCTTAAGATCACCCCAAACGGAGTTCGAATGATCGAGATATGCTCGATTGAAGTTTAGAGTGGTGGAGGATCGGTGGCGGCCGACGGTGGGCTGACGGAGCAGCGGTGGCACGGTTGCACATGGCAGTGCACTGCCCATGCACCCGTGGAGTGCGGCCCAGCACGCAGAGCACCGCCCAGGCTCGGACTTATGCGCGTGGTGCGTGGCCCAAGCCTAGGTGCGTGGGTGGGCGCAGCCTAGGCCCATGCGCATGCATGCGGATTCAGCACCCGAGTATCTCGGTCCATGGTGGACTGAGCGATGCACATGCAGGCGCATGGACCACGAGACCATTTCCCATGGGTTTCTCACTATCCACTGTGGATCGAATGGTGTTTCTCGCTTAATTCTCACGATCTACGGGCTATTTCGTGGACCACATCGCAATCGGACGGTCTGGGGAGCTGTCGGTCACGATCCGATGGTTTTGGATGATTTTTTGGGTGCTGTAGGATACTGTATCTTATTCTACCACATTTTTAAGGCTATAAAAGCCTGTTCACACAATAGAAGGTTATGGTGCGTGGTAGTTCGGTAGAGAACCAAAGAGCAAAGGCGATGAGGCATCAAGAGGAGCTGGAGCAGGAGCTTCATGCAGATTATTGGATAGCAGACAGCGATCGCTTCAGAGGTTCAGGGGGTCCTCCTAGAGAGAGCTTTTGTGAGGGAGATATTGGGTGTACAAGGGTTGAAGGTGTGATCTTCTCTTGTAATTTTTTTCTTTTTTATAGTAAAGTTTGCATGCCTCATGAAGGTGAGTCCTTTTTTGGCTGATCTATGTATTTGATTATTTTTATTTTATTTTTTCTTTCTTTCTGCTACGATGCGTGGTATCGAAAAAATTCTGAGAGGTGGTGTCTTGGCCAGACATCCTCTAACAAGTGGTATCAGAGCGAGGCGGTACCATGATACAGATTGCAGTGGTGGTGAGCAAGATTGAAGATGGAGAAGACATGATCAAATCAAAATGGAGATCAACAAATTTGATGAAAAAATAATTTCTCCTTATGGCAGGCAAGAGTGAAGGATGTGCTCATCCACAAAGGATTGATCGATGCTCTCTTATGCGAGAAAAAGCCAACCACCATGGAGGTACAGGATTGGAGGTGGCTCCAGATGTAGGCTATGAGTACCATCTGCATGCATCTAACGGATAAGATGGTAATCCATGTGCTTGGTAAGACTTCTCCAACGGTGCTGTGATCAAAGTTCGAGGAGTTGTATATGATGAAATCTCTCACCAATACTCTCTTCCTCTAGAGATAGTTGTACTAGCTGCGGATGACTGAGGGACAAAGTGTACAGAAGCATCTCAGTCACTTTCAGAAGATCCTTACTGACCTACTTAGCATTGATGAGAAAGTTGAGGAGAAGACCAGGACGTTGATCTTGCTAGCATCGCTTCCTCCTTCGTATGAGTCCTTGGTGATTGCTCTTCTAGTAAGGAAGAGCACCATCAAGATGGATGAGGTCACCACGATGATTCTCCAAAATGAGGTTCTCAAAAGGGAGAATCCAGCTTTGAGCTTAGGTGGTGGTAGCTCAACTTTGATGGTTTCTGGAGTAGCAAAAGGCGGTAGATGGAGCGACAGGAGATTGCGAGGAGGACGGTCCAAGTCCAGGAGGGATTTGAGCAAGATCAGGTATTATCAGTGTGATCAGTTAGGACATCTAGTCAGAGATTATTTTCAACTCAGGGATCGGACGATGGCTACTGTAGCAATGGTCAGTAGCTACTCAGAGAAAGATATCCTTGAGATATCTGATGAGGTATCTACTTCTTTTCAGTAGTGAATTTTAGATTCTGCATGCACCTATCATGTATGTTGTAGATAGGAGTAGTTTGATTCTCTGAAGAGTAGTGAGGATACTGTTTATCTGTTGGATGGATCGAACTGTACGATCAAAGACATCGAGACGGTCAGCTAGAGAACACATGATGGTGCAGTGAGAAGATTGAGGGAGGTCCAATATATATCCGATTTCAGATAAAATCTTATCTTACTCAGCAGACTGGATTTGAGAGGCTACAGGACGGTAGCTGGTAGAGAAATCCTGAAGGTGTTGTGCAGTGATAGGATTATTCTGAAGGAGAAAAAGAGGATGAGAGGACATTACTACCAGACATGGAGCCTAGTACGGGATGGAGCTTTAGGAGCTTGGAAAAGCTCAAAGCGAAGTGGAGCTTCAGGTGGAGGTGGATCGAGTATGAGATAAGAGACTCGGAAGGATGAGAGGTGACATCGTAAGGTGAAATTTCTATTACCACAGGATGATACCCCGAGGAGATCTCAAGTCAGGAAGAGCACAGGCACAGCATACGATGGAGATGGGATCGAGCGGTCTGGTTAGACTCTCATATTATCCATCCATGATCAGTAGGTGATTTTCTCAGAGAATGGGGGCAAGGAGATCCAGAAGCTCTCAGAGTTAGAAGGACACCGAATGTCGAATCGAGATAAAGATTATTAAGATTTGATGTCTCTAGATTCGATCTATATTGAGCCCACAATGAAGACTGCGATGATGAATGGAGTCCAACAAGCCTAAGATCACCCCAAACGAAGTCTGGATGATCAAGATATGCTCGATTGAAGTTGACATAAAGTTCAGAGCGATCGAGGACCGGTGGCTAGGCCTGCAAATAGGTTGGATTGGATCGGATCTTGAGTGATCCCAATCCGATCTGATTTCTTGATTGTGTCTTGATATTGGACCCATACCCATCCCGATAAAAAATCGGATCAGGTCGAGTCGGGTCCATGGCCGAATTTATTGACCCATTGGATTATTTGAGTCAGGTTAGATCCATATATAATCCGACCTCAATTCATGAAATGCAGATCCGATTCGGATTCGGTTCAGATCAGATCGGATCATGAATTTAATTTATTTGAAATATACCATCAGTGAATACTAATGCTAGATGACAACTAAGCAAGGCCTCTTTTCTTCATTTTTCCTCCAATCCACCAACTGTAATTTTTAATAACTTATTATATTAGATAGCAGAGGAAAACAAGTGATTTTTGAGAAGAGTCAAGATTCTAGAAGTCCACACAAAAGAAGAAAAGTAAAAAAATATGAATTTTATATAGTGATGTAATTATTCCAATCTAAAACATCATACAAGAAGAATACTTATACATGGTTAAAAATGAGATTGCATATGCTGTGGATGACACAACATCTATGCATATTAGAGCATACTCTAAAATTTTTTAAAGTCAACAAAATGAATTGAAATTCAAGAAGTTCTCTTGCTTTTATACCTCATGGCACAGTAAACATAAATCAGAAGGTTTAAAAAATTGAGCCCAGCAAGAAGCTAAAAGAAGTAATCGAGATACCCTTCATTTAAATTATCAGGAATCCATCCAATCTTCCTCCTCGGATTGTTATAGATGTTACAACAGTCAGAATAAAAGAACTGAAGGATTTGACAAACTTTTAGTTTTAGAGATTTTTAGTTTGGGAATTAGATAGGGAAGATCGAAGGATTTGAAAAATTTTGGCCCAAGCCCAAACCCCTATTTGGGTGAGTCACTTTAACTGGGTTCAGATCCTATATTTGGGTCTGGGTTGGTTCCGATCGGGTCGGGTCATGTATCTTAAGATCTAAATTAACTCAAAAATCTCTACAAATCGGGTCGGGTCTAAATTCAAAAAATTCAGACCCGATCTGAAAAGGGAAGGGGTCCAATTTTTGAACCCGACCCGACTCCATGGGTCTTTTAAATAGGTTCGGATCGGATCTAACCGGATCAGGTTAGGACGGATCATGGATCAACCCGACCCATTTGCAGCCTTACCAGCAGCAGTCGGTGGCTGACCAGTGGAGCAGCGGTGGCACGACCGCATGCTGTGAGCGTGGAGTGCAGCCTAGAGCGCAAAGCATGGCCCAGGCCCAAGCATGCGGGCACAGGCACTGCCCAGGCCCATGTGCACGCGCATGCATGCAGGTTCAATGCTCGGGTATCCCGATCCATGGTGGACCAAGCGGTGCACAAGTGGGCGCATGGACCGCAAGACCATTTCCCATGGGTTTCTCGCTGTCCACCATGGATCGGATGGCATTTCTCTCTCGATTCTCATGGTCTACAGGCTATTTTGTGGACCACGTCACGATCAGATGGCCTGGGGAGCTGTCGGTCATGATTCGACGGTTCTAGGTGATTTTCTGGGTGCTGTAGGATATTGTATCCTATTCTACCATATTTTTAAGGCTATAAAATGTTGTGGTGCATGGTAGTTCGGCAGAGAACCTAAGAACAGAGTTGACGAGATGCTAAGAGGAGCTAGAGTAGGGGCTTCACATAGATTATTGGACAGTGGATAGCGGTCTCTTTAGGAGTTCAGAAGGTCCTCCTAGAGAGAGCTTTTGTGAGGAAAAGCTTCTTGTGAGGGAGAGATTGGATGTACAAGGGCTGAGAGTGTGATCTCTTCTTGTAATTTTTTTCTTTCTCATAGTGAAGTTTGCATGCCCCATAGAGGTGAGCCCTTTTTTGACTGATTCACGTATTTGATTATTTCTATTTTATTTTTTTCTGCTGCGATGTGCAGTAACGAAAAGGTCCTGAGAGGTGATGTTTTGGCCAGACATCCTCAAACAAATTAATCACCATGTGCACACCTATTTCTTTTCCTTTTTCTTTAACCTCTACTCCCTATTTTCGGGTGTCGGATGTATTGTTTTGTGAGGTAGGACATCTTCTTGTTAGTGTTGGAATGGTGGTACTATTTGATAACATGGTTGATGTATTAGGTAGGTTTAACATTTTTCAAATACTAAAATCAATGGTGTAGTAATAAACCTTTAGGAATTTTAGTTAAATATTGTAATTAGTTGGATTCAGTGTTATGTTTATTTTCGAAAAGAGATATGGATGGATGTAATTGTATTTTACGTAACATTTATTTATGTGTTATTTCTTCAGTAATCATTTAAGTATAGATTTTTATTGTTTATTTTTTTTTTACACTCACATATTTGATACGTGTAAAATTGTATTTTGAATAGTCTTTATGGTAGTCGATTACTTAACTATAAATTTGTTGTGTATTCTTGACTTGTCATTAAATGCCTCCAAAATTTTTGAGGGAAAAAAAAGGACAAGGCCCTCTAGAAATGATGCTTTGGATATAAATACTCTCAAAAAGTTATCTGAATGTACAAAATTTTTAGTAGTGTAAATTGAATTTGAACATTTCACTAATCAAACAATCATATCTACTTTTGCATGACATTTTCTTTGGGAAAACTTATCCTCATTGCATTTATGAGGGTCTTTTTGGTAGAAGCACTACCTAATAAAAGACTTTGTCTCTCTCTTTGTTCTTGGTTTTCCAATAGAGTTAAATTTTTAATCCATAAGGATAAAGGAAACAACTTTAAAGACCATGTATTAGTTCCTTATATTTAGAAGGATAATCAAGTTTCAGTTTTGGAAGGTGATAATAGCAATAAATATGCAAATATGTATATGTTTGTGAGAGAGAGATTAGAGCTTGTGGCAGAGGTGGGTGTAGGTGCGGTCACAAGTGTGGGTGTAGGGAAGTTAGTATTATAGTAACTTTCAAAGTAAGAAAGTACGTTGAAGGTGGGAGTAGGTTTAATATGATAGGAATTTCATTCTCGTTCTACCCTAGGTCAAAGATACTTGCTATTAAAGCTAAACATGTACACCAAAATATATCTTTACTTATCTTTTGATTAAATGTTGTTCTTTTTAGTCTTGATTTATAGTCTATAAATTATAAAAGCTGCTCGTGCCATTGACTTAATCAATTATATACCCCAAATGCAATATCTATGACTTCTTAATCTATTACTCAATTAATAAATTTTAATAGACATGTTGATCCATATGAAACATGATATTGATGGTTCAAAAATTTTCTTAAAGCGACCATTTATGTTCACTAGGAATTGGAAGGGATTTTTCTGTGGATAGGGTACTTGTTTTGCTGGAATTTTGGATGAATTGCATAGTTTTGCTGGATCACATGGTTTTGCGAATTAATTTAAACTTCACAAGTTTTAATGTTTAAGTTAAAAGTTGCATTTGAGGCTTAATATTAGGGATGGAAATGAGCTGAGCTGGTCTGGACTATACCCCTATCCAAGCTCAGCCCAAATATTTTTGTTGGTCTTTATGCTGAGCTTAAACCTGATTTTTTTTTTTTGGAAAAGTTCAGGCTTCATGCTGAGCTTATTAACAATCTTCAATGTTTAAGAGACTTGACTTTGGGTGATGCCATTATTGGCATATTTATTTTAAAAAGAAAGTATAATCAGCATGGTAATTAGTTTGGGCATCATGTAGGAGTAGCACATTAGTGGGAGCATGTTTAAGACTTGGGTGATGTTTTGGAACCCTTGTTGACCTAAAATTTGACTAGTTAAGTCACCATTCGATTTAAACCCGAGTTTACAAAATATATCATCAAGTCCTTATAATCAAAAGCTTAGCATCTAAATATCAAATGGATAGTACAACCAGAATGTCATTGTTCCAACCTCAGGGAGCTGTTCCTAAAATTATATTATTAAGATGATAAAATATTTTGATGACAACATTAGTGACTGAATATCTCAAACAATGACTTAATAGAGCCTTTAACGTTCCATATTGTTCGTTGTTCATAATTTTTTTTCGCTTGCAAGCACGATGAAAGCCATCTTGCTCGCATCGTCTCCATTTTTGGGTCTATTCTTTTGCAGGTAAAAAATTTATTTGAGAATCTATTTTCTTTTGGATAAATATTTTTTAGATAATATTGAGATAGAAAATAATTTATCTATGTTCTTACTCACGAGAAAGTGACTTCGAAATTTATTATCCATATTCTTTTACATTATTATTTTCCTGTATAAGTTGGTAAATTTATCCATATTTTTCATGATATCCCTCGTGCTTTTTAGATTTGACTAAGTTAAGCATTGAATGATGGAAATATTGAAAATGAAGATGGTGCATTTTAGGTACAGCATTAAATACCTACTTTACTAACTAATAGAAAAATGATTTAGCCACTTTTTGGATAAAATTTTTCTCATTTTATGGATAAATGCTATCCATGTTAAAGTAACTTATCCATCTTAAAAAGAGTGAAAACATGGGTAAGTTGGTCAATGAAAAAATTGATCAACTTTTTTATGATATTTACCTACAAAAGAACAGACCCTTTAGGTATAACTAATTTTCTGGATCCAGAGCTCTTCTAAGTCACAACGCATCCTTCACCTTTTATTATTCTTCTACCATATAAACAGTGGGCCCCAACAAGGAAATCGGTATTGGGTTTCAGGTGGGATGTGTGGCTCTTTCCCAAACTATGGCTTCTTTTGGGATTTACAATGGACTATTACTGTGCAAGTATCAGTTGTACAATAGGACTGTCCACATGCTTCCCTTGTCATCAGACATATGCGTAGGTTTCTTATTCTCTCCCATATGCTGTTACTTCTGATACTTATGGTGGGAATTTGGACTCCCTTACTAGTTCTGTAAGAAGCCTGATATTGTGTTGCGACCAGTGTTGTGAACATTTTAACAAAGTTTCCGCCCATGGTGCCCGGAAGCCCCATTGCAGTTACTACCTATTGCCAAGTGATGCATGTACTGATGGCTCTACATGGTTACTTATTCTATTAATATGCTAGGGCTTTTATGTCCCACATGATAGCCTTCAATTATTTATGTCTGATGAAAATTTTGCTATCCATTCTGTTTTTGGTATAGCTTTATTACATGTGTCTTAAGTCCTATATCTAGCTACATTCAGGGATCCTATTGATATTATATTATCCTATTTGATGAGATGTTGTCAGTATTTTCTGCTGGAAACTCAGCTTTTAGTCTTGGTGCTCTACACAGACCTTTTACACTAGGATCTTCTGTGATTAATTTTCATGCTATTGATTGCCACATTTTTACTGTATGGATCCTAAAACTTATTTATAGCTGCTTTCAAGATCTTACTGGTATTATGTTATCCCAGGTGATGGGATGTGCTCATTACTTTCTAATGGGATTGGAAAGCCCATATCTACCTTCGGTTGGTAGGAAGTTTTGGTGTACAGGAACTTCTTTAAGTTCTCTGATTATCTTCTCTGTTGTTGACATGAATTTTATACTTTTTATTTTCTCTTTATCCAGGGACGCTTTATGGTTTTCTTCAGTTTATTTTATATATTTAATCCTCCTTGCCTGTTTTTGTACAGCTAGCAGGCATCTCTTGTAATTAACTTGATTCTATATTTTGAAATAATATAGTTCTCCTGCCCGATAGTGTTTGACAATTATTTTAATATTTTTGAAATAGAAATATTAATTTTTCAAATATTAATTTATTATTTTATTTAATTTATATTTGGTTGAAAATTTACGGACTCATCTCTTAATTAAAATAAGATGAAATTACTTCTTATTATTTTTTTAAATAAATTATTTCATGATGAAATATAAAATAATTTAAATCAGATGAAAAGGAATAAGATGTATTTAATGCAAATTGTAAAATCCGCGGATCCTATTGCCATTCGTGTTTTGAGAAATAAGGTGGAATACGGATGAATAAGATGGAATAAATCCTTATTCCACCTTATTCCCAGCAACCAAACGCTACCGAACTTAAAAAAAAAAAAAGTCACAACGCATCCAAGGGCCGCACCCGCGATAAAGGCTCTCAGGAACCCTAAGCCCCA
>KE505158.1:266224-281226 GCA_000441515.1 Elaeis oleifera | reverse complement strand
TTTTTTAATTTATATATGACGATTTTGAAAGCTTAAATATTTTTTCTTGTAATTTTTATTCCACCTTTCTAGCTTTGATCCCTCAATTTTTTTTGGTTTGAAAATTAAAAAAAAATCAATTAAACAATCTTGGAAATGACATTGCATGAAGAATAAAGAATAATTATCCAATCAACTAAATTAATCAAACAGGGCATGCGTTATATGCCAAGGGAATCAGATTTATGCGAGAAGAATGAACTTCAAGGTAATGCCATCACAAGTTATTACCTAGGTGTCAAGGCAACCCCATTTCCTAGGCACTTTCCACATACTTGTTCCCTGGGCAATATAGCCATTCCAAGCACCTAGGCATCTAATTACCTCTAATTAAACAAAATAGCCACTCAATATGGTAAATCATGTTTGATAATCACTATTTGTAAGCTAGTTTTTGCCTTACCAAATACTTTGATGGTGATGTGTTTCTTCCTCTCTTTGATGTTATGGATTTCACGTCTAATCTGGGTTGCAAAGAATAAACTGCTTTGGAGGGAAGCCTATAATTTACTTGATGCTCAAACAAGGCTGCAATAACCATGTCTGCGCTGATGTTTGATACGTATCACATGTCTATTGCCTTCTATATTAACTTAATTGAAAAGATTTTTGGCTTATATTACCCACTTATGCTAAATTTTAGGTAAACTTTGTAATTCAGTTGCATGCATGGGACTGATAGGTAAACTTTGAATCAAGATTTGGGTATATTAGTGCGTTTTAATATTTAACAGTAAACTAAGTTCAAGGGGAACTAACGGCTATGATTATGCATGAAATATATGATTGTCACATATTTAATGTCCTTTTTGGTTACATGTTATGTGCAGTATAAAAGAAGAATCACTTGAGAAACATAATAGAAAAATGAATTTGAGCTAAATGTTTTATGTGGTTGATACAACATCCTTTCTCATTTCATTTTAATTGAATCTTCTTCCTTTGTCTAGTTTGATAAGTGTTGGGATAAACTGACTAGCCTCTGTGCACCAACCAATCTCCAGCGCAGTCCGACCGACACCCGACTCCAGCCTATCGGACAGACAGATGACCCTGAAAGCGACTACAAACCAGATATCGACTAAACAAGCCGACACTGCTCTCAACCGACCAACCGAACACCTCTCACCGACTCAACGTCGGAAAGTGGCCGATGTTCGGACTCTACAGACAATGGACTCCTTCGACCATCGATATTTCAGAGTTACTAACCGACGGTCGACCCCGATGCATAGTTGGTCAGCTCATTCAAATATATCATAACCGTCACGAACGGTTATCCCACAAATATCGCGGTGTAATCTTCAAAGATTAATAACCCACTACGAGATTACAGCCCAATGATTCTGTCCCATCAAATGCGGGATCATATTCGACAGTTACAACCATCTTCTTCATAAAAGGGGATAAGGTAATAGTATCGGTAAGCCACTTTTACGCTGAGCTCTATCACCTTTCTCATTCAAATTACTGTTGCCCAGTCTCCCTCTCTGACTTAAGCATTGGAGAGTCTCCGTCGGAGATAACTTCGGTCAGTGTGGACTTCATTTTACAGGTGCTCGTTCCCAATGATAGACGATGAGGGAGTTGGCCGCAATAGATTGGTGCGCCAGATAGAGGGGAAGACAACTCACGATGATGAAAATCAAAGCTCAACGATCAATAGCAACTGGATCAGTGAGACACTCTTCCCATCGAGAAGAGGCTCCTCCCCTACCTCCGATAGTAGAGCCCAATTTTCTGCACTTTGTAGTCACCACGGACGTCCAGATTGCTGCGATCATGTAGGAAATGAACGTTCTTATGGAGACGATCAAAAATCTCCAGCAACAGCAGACCCAGCTACCACAGCTATCGACGGAGCAACCGGTGGCACACTCAGTGCCATCCAGGCACAGCCGCCGTCATCTGCGGTGATCTCTATCTCCTCCACCAGAGCGACCATCTCGGCTCTCTCAGTGGGATGAGCAGTGGCACTCATGGTGCTCTCGATGCCCGACCGCCATTCACGGTGCCTCTCTCCTTCCCAGTTGGATCAGGTAAGGAAGGAAAGCAACTGCGAATACTGTCTGCCTCTCCCTCTAATTCATCGAAAGGATCAACTCCTGGAGTCTCCCACCACCAGTGGCTCGAAGACTATGAACGTAAGTTCGAAAAAATCGACCGCCGACTCGCCCAGCTCCAGATGGACGGTCAGAAATCTTCGAATGACTTCGACTTCCGTACTGCCCAATCTCTCTCCCGACTTATCTTGGATGAACCGATCCTGACTCGATTCAAGATGCCGCACGTGGAACCCTACGACGGTTTCACCGACTCAGTTGACCACCTTGAGAGCTACAAGACTCTCATGACGATCCAGGGGGCAACCGATGCCCTCTTATGCATCAGCTTCTTAGCTACACTTCAAAAAGCCACTCGGGCCTAGTACTCCGGGCTTCGGTCAGAAAGCATCCACTCCTTTGGACAACTGGAACATTCCTTCATGGCTCACTTCAGCACCAGTCGGAGGCCATCACGAACCTCGGATAGTCTCTTCTCGATCAAGCAAGAAGAGATCGAAATACTTCGGGACTTCGTGGCCTGATTCAATATGGCCACACTTGAGGTCAGGGACCTCAAGAAGACATGGCCATATCGGCCATGAAAAGAGGTCTGAGGGGGTCTAGGTTCATGTATTTGCTAGACAAGACTCTCCCTTGGACATATGCTGAACTCTTGGAGCGCGCGTACAAATATATACGCGCAGACAAAGGAGCTTCTGACCGATGCCAGACAGAAAATAAGATCAGAAGAAAAA
Organism: Elaeis oleifera; assembly: GCA_000441515.1. Taxonomy (NCBI): domain Eukaryota; kingdom Viridiplantae; phylum Streptophyta; class Magnoliopsida; order Arecales; family Arecaceae; genus Elaeis; species Elaeis oleifera. The sequence continues at coordinate 278,387 of KE505158.1, read as the reverse complement.
GCAGAAGAAGAGCGGGGCTCCGGCTGAAACAAGTAGGCCTCCATCCAACAAGCGAGCCTCACCCCAATGATGGAGTCCAAAGCCGACGTATAATAGGTACGACTCTTATACCCCTCTTTCTACTCCTCGTGCACAGATCCTCATGGAGATCGAAGGGGTGGAATATCTATGGCACCCTTCGTCGATGAAATTGAGGAACCACGATCGAAAAAAGTATTGCCAATTCTACCGTGACTACGGCCACGATATTGAACAGTGCATTCAGCTCAGAGACGAAATAGAGGCCCTGATACGATGTGACTATCTCGAAAAATATCGGAGGGACCCACTGACTCAACCTCCTCTCGATCGATGACCCCAATCGATTGAGGAAGCTGTGAATAACCAGCCAACTATGGGAGTCATCAACATGATTGCCAGACGATCGAATCAGGAGGTAACTTTCGATGAGGAGTCAATGAAATGATTGCGGCTCCATGATATAATAATCTTCTCGGAGGAAGATGCTCGGAGAATCCAAACTCCCCATGATGACGCTATTGTTGTTTCGGCAACAATAGTGAATTATGATGTATAAAAGATACTTATTGATAATGGAAGCTCAACCAACGTTATGTTTACTCGATCTTTTTCGAATGTGACTGCCGACTGACCGATTCAGGAGAGTCTCGACGTCGTTAGTTGGCTTCATCGGAGATGCGGTCACAGTGGAAGGAGAGATCACTCTCCCTTAACCGCTGGGATTGAACCACAGCAGAGCACCGTCTTCATAACCTTCACGATCGTTCGAGTACCCTCAGTCTACAATGCCATACTCGAAAGACCCAGACTAAACACTCTAAGAGCAATAGTCTCAATATACCACTTGTTGGTCTGATTTTCGACTAAGAATTGGGTTGGAGAAATACGCGGAGATCAACAACTTGTCCGACACTGCTTCCTAATCTTCGTCCAAAATAATAAATTTGACTCCCTATCGGTCGACAAATTAGACCAAAGAGAGAACCAGAAAAGGGGTGAACCAGCCGAACAGCTGATTTCCATCCCAATAATAGAAAACCCCGAGCAGACGGTCCGAATTGGGTCATAATTATCCGACTCGAAATGTCAACAACTAATCAAACTGCTCAGAGCCAACACCGACGTATTTGCTTGGTTGGCCACAGACATACCCAGTATTTCCTCAGAAATAATAACTCACTGACTCAACATCAACCCGAATATTAGGTCGGTGAGACAGAAAAAGCGATTCTTTGCTCCGGAGAGACAAAAGACCATCGACGAAGAAGTTGACAAGCTACTCACAGCCGGCTTCATCAGAGAGGCCACATATCCCGACTGACTCACCAACGTGGTGATGGTGAAAAAGGCCAACGAAAAATAATGGATCTACGTCGACTACACCGACCTGAACCGAGTCTGTCCGAAGGACAGCTTCCCACTGTCAAAGATCGACCAGCTAGTAGATGCGACATCAGATCATCAGCTTTTCAACTTCATGGATGCCTTCACCGGATATAACCAAATCCATATGGCACCAGAGGATGAAGAGCACATGGCTTTCGTGACCGACAAAGGCTTGTATTGCTACAAGGTAATGATTTTCGGTATGAAAATATCGGAGCTACCAATCAATGGCTCGTCAATAAAATCTTCAAAGTGCAGATCGGGTGAAATATGGAAGTATACGTGGACAACATGCTGGTGAAGAGCGTCCAGACTTCAGATTATGTTTAAGACTTGAAAGAAACCTTCGACACACTCAACGACACCAGATGAGACTGAACCCAACCAAATATGTATTCGGGTGACCTCGGGGAAGTTTCTTGGATTCTTTAGTTCGTGACGGGGGATCAAAGCCAATCTCGAGAAAATAAAAGCTGTCATCGATATGAGGCACTCGACACGAAGAAGGAGGTACAACAACTGAATAAGAAAATCACTGCACTCAGCCGATTTATCTCTAGGTCAGCTTAGAGGTGTCTACCATTCTTCAAGACTTTGAGGCAAACGAAGGACTTCTCCTGATCAGATGAATGCTAACAAGCCTTCAAGGATCTGAAGAAATACTTAGCTTCTCCACCTTTGCTCACAAAGCCAGAGGTCGGAGAAATATTATATCTCTACTTGGCAACTTCAATGGAGGTGATTAGTTCGGTATTCGTTCGAGAGGACGAAAGCCAAATTTATCGACCCATCTACTACACCAGCAAAGTACTCCACAATGTCGAAATCTGATACTCAAGAGTGGAGAAAATGATCTACATTCTGATTATATTGACACAAAGGCTTCGTCTGTACTTCCAAATGCATACTATTGTGATCCTCATCGATCAGCCATTGAAGGTGATCCTGCATCGTCATGATATATCAGGACAAATGGCGAAGTGGGTGGTGAAGCTAGGCGAGTTCGACATACAACACCGATCACGACCATCCATGAAGGCATAGGTTCTAGCCAATTTCATCACAGAATGCACAATAGCCAACGATAAGTCGGAAGGTGTGGATATGAAGGAGGCTGTGACTCCCGAACTCGACTCTAAGTCGACTTGGGTGCTGCACATCGACGGGGTATCAAATACTCGAGATAGTGGAGCTGGCCTCATACTCACCAACTCAGAAGGGGTAGTCACTGAATACGCCCTTCGATTCGACTTTAAAGCTTCTAATAATCAAGTCGAATACGAAGCTCTTCTAGTCAGCTTAAAAATGGCCAAGGAGCTTGAGATCGACAGTCTAAAGGTCTTCACTGACTCTCAACTGATCGTGGGATAAGTCAAAGGCAACTTCGAGGCTCGAGACCTGATCATGATGAAATACCTTCAGAAGGCGAGAGATCTTGCGACAAATTTAAGATACTTTGAGATCTTTCATATATCCAGAATTGAGAATGTTCGAGCCGACATACTTTTTCGACTGACGACAACCACCTACAGTTCACTGGGCCAAACATTAGTGGAGTGTCTTGAACAACCCAGCATCGACAAAGTCGAGGAAGTGTTGCAGCTGACAGCTGAGCCAAGCTGGATGGATCCGATCATCCAGTATCTAATCGACGGGGCTCTCCCTGAGGATCCCATGGAAGCAAAACGACTCCGATGGACAACTTTTCAGTATGTGATGATGAATGGTCATCTCTACAAGAGATCATTCTCCCTTTCCTTGCTGAAGTACCTGGGACCGACAGATGCCGACTATGCACTCAGGAAAGTGCATGAACAAATTTATAAAACCACTTGGGGGGCAAGTCTCTGACCTACAAGGTCTTGCGACAAGGTTACTACTGGCCTACTATGAAAAAGATGCGGCTGAGTTGGTCCGGAGGTGGGAACCATGCCAGAAGTATGCCAACATACAGCATCAACCCTCTAGCCAGCTGACATCCATTGTCGCACCTTGGCCTTTCGCTCAGTGGAGAATCGACATACTCGGTTCTTTCCTTCGATATCCGATCAGAGAAAGTTCATAGTGGTCGCAATTGACTATTTCACCAAGTAAGTGAAGGCCGAACCTCTGGCCCAAATCACTGAATGCAAAATGGAGGACTTCATCCAGAAATCTATTATCTATAGATTCAGGTTGCTGCACACCATCATCATCGATAATGGATAGCAATTCGACAACCAAGACTTCAGAGAATTATGTGCGAAGTTCCACATTACACACAAGCTTACGTTAGTCGGGCATCCACAGTCGAACGGAGAGGTTGAGGTAACCAAACGAACTATCCTGCATGGATTGAAGACCCGACTGAACAAGGCTAAGGGCCTTTGGGTCGAGGAGTTATATCCAATCCTGTGGGCCTACCAGACGACTCTCCATGTACCGATTGAAGACTCTCCTTTCAACGTAGCCTATGGGACAGAAGCAATGATCCCACTCGAGATCAGACTACCGTCGATCAGAGTTGAGCAATACGGTGAACCGAACAACTATGAGTATTGGAGAGCCGACTTAGATCTCTTACCAGAACTCCGACACGAAGCTCAACTTTGCATGGCCACATACCGACAGAGGATAGCTCGGTACTACAACATCAAGTCAAACCAAAGGTTTTCTATCTAGGAGACTTGGTTTTGAGAAAAGCAGAAATTTCAAAATCCCTGGATCAAAAAATCTATCTCCGAACTGGGAAGGACCCTACAGGATATCAGAGACAATCAGATCGGGCGCCTATCGGCTCAAAACTCTAGAAGGGTCGGCTGCTCCCGAACTTGGAATGCCGACAATCTGAAGCTGTACTATCAGTAATCCTTGTATACACACTTGGAATGCAATTCAGCTTCGGAATCATAAGGCTATCAACACCTGTCTTCTAATGAAATGTCGGTCCTCACTGAGGAGGCCTGAGCACCGATGCTGCAACTTGAGATCTGACTTTTCGAAGAAATCAGAGACCAACGGCCTAACCACCGACTACGTTCCGGTTCTCTCACAAAACCGATCTATCTACTTCAATGAGAGGCCAGCACCGGCGATGCAGATCTTCTCTATAAAAGTCGTGCTGCCCCCATAGTCAGCTCTCCATTGAAGTAGCTGACTAATTTACCTACTTAGTATCAACTAAGAAAGGCAAAATACCAAGACGACCAAGGTCGGATTGGAATCATACTGATATGGGCACGATCAGTCGAGGGATATTTGGCTTGCCACCATTTATCAAACAATACGACGTATAAACTCGATCAAGCTTTGAATGATGGATACTCGACTTACCATCGTTATCCTAACTAAATACGTCGAGCACTACACGACTAGCAGATTCTACAAAATCTGCAAAATAGTCGGATCTACGATCTACATTCAAAGATTGATCTACAAGCAGACACCGCAAATTCGACGATACAGAAAGGTATTTTAGAAAAATACTTTCATTGTCAAAAAAGATGATTACAAAAATTGGACCGAAGTCTGATTACACATCTTTCTTTACAAAAAGAAAAATCAAAAGCACCAACTAATCTTCATCGCCACTCTTCGAATCGACAGGCCCACCTTGGATTGGCTCCTCTGACAAACTTCACCTTCCAGCTCGAGGACGATGCGACTCGAGTGGAGCTGTGAAGATAATTGATCGAACACATTGCTCGATCAATCACATCAACAGCCTGACCCGCTTGTATAAGAACCGAGAGGGTCTCAATCTTTCGACGACCGCACCCTCCTCGTCGAAGCCCGATCGACGACCGCACCGTCCTCGTCGAAGCCCAATCGACGACCGCACCCTCCTCATCGAAGCTCGGATGATGACCTCACACTCCTCGTAAAAAAGCTAGAGGTGGGCTTCGGATTTTCGTCCACCGACGAAGATGACCTTGATCGTGCAGCTGAGACGGGGACATGGGATATACGGTAATAGGTCGTTGACCCCACCATCGGCATCAGGATTGAAAAGCTCACATCAACCTGAAGTACGATGCCGCTTTCAAAATCAACCAACAGTCGGACCCAATAATGAGAGAACTTTCAGACCCGATAGGGAGTCATTGGTCAAAATCTCTGACCAACCACCCTCTGCAAGAATCTCACCCATCGAGAAAACTATTCAAAGATTCGAGACTAAGAAGAAAATGACAAGGGATGTTTTGCATGAGAGCAGCCTCTGACAGAGTTCTCCCACTAGAAAAGATAAAATGAGGGATGGGTACTTGACTGATAGCGGCCCCTTTATATAGAGGAACGTCCGACGGTCCTGATGAAAGCGGTCAGATCGAGACCACGTCAGATGACGACACGTGGTAGCATCTGGACCCATCATTGACCCGATGGTTTGACGCACCTGCACCAGATCAAACCACATCACCCCCATCCGCATGAACAGCTCCGACCCAATGATGCCCCGACACATGGTGAAAATCTACAAGCCAGAATTAAATCACATAATGCCAGTTTGCCTTTTTGGTATAATGCTTGGTACCAGCTCACCTTCCGCAAACGACATCTGACACCAGATCTTCCTGCTGATACGATAGCTCAAAGATGACAAAGTAGTCGATCGACCGTACTCTAGAGAATATGGCGATAGAGTCGAGATTCGACATGATAGATAACAACTCCTTTCATCCAAGATATTTGACCATATGGCTACGCAAGCGGCAACTCACCATTAGACTCAGGAGTGGGGGGACAACTGTTGGGATAAACTGACTGGCCTCCGTATACCAATCAATCTCTGACGCAGTCCGACCGACACCCGACTCCGACCCATCGAACAGACAGACAACCCTGAAGGCGACTACCGATCAGATATCGACTAAACAGGCCGACACTGCTCTCAACCGACCAACCAAACACCCTCACCGACTCAACGTCAGAAAGCGATCGATGTTCGAACTCTACAGACAACGGACTATTTCGACAGTCGATATTTCAGAGTTACTAACCGACGGTCGACCTCCGACGCATAGTCGATCAACTCATTTAAATATATCATAACCATTATGAACGGTTATCTCACAAATATCGCGACGTAATCTTCGAAGATTAATAACTCACTACAAGATTACAGCCCAATGATTCTACGCCATCAAATGCGGGACCATATCTGACGGTTACAATCATCTTCTCTATAAAAGGGGGTAAGGCAACAGTATCGGTAAGCCACTTCTACGCTAAGCTCTGCCACCTTTCTCATTCAAACTACTATTGCCCAGTCTCTATCTCTAACTTAAGCATCAGAGGATCTCCGTCAGAGACAACTCCGGTCAGTGTGGACTTCATTTTGTAGGTGCTCGTTTTCGACGACAGACGACGAGAGAGTTGGCCGCAACAATAAGTTACTTGTCATTATTCTTTACTCTTAATTCTCTCTTTGCCGTTGTAGCCTTAAAACTGAGGTGGCTTCTGTTGGTACTGAAATTGAAGTTTGTATTATTTTTTGGGTCAATTAGGTCCAGTTCTTGGACCTTTTGTTCATAGAACAAATTTGTATAACATGACATGTTATATGATAATTTAGGACTTGTGGCAAAGATTCAAGGATGGGTGATCTTTGAGATCTTATAATGAGGTAATTAGTGTACCAATAGAAAATTGAATTGATGATGATCTTTAGTAGAGTTCATGTTAGCAGAAAAGTGCACTTTTTGTGATAGATTTGTTATCTTCTGCAAATGACATTTTCAACCATTGATTATCTGTGATATTCCATTGTTAATGTGAGGCATCACCAAAGATTTTGATAAGTTAACTAGATATTCATACCTTTGGAATCAAGCATATATGTTGATTGTTGTCGTAGGTGGTTAAATATAAACCTGATTCACTACTATATAGTTAGGGTGAATTAGGATCGTATCCATAGAGATCATATTAATTGCGGTTGAGTCGTTTAGTTTTAGGTTAGAGAGCAGAATGAACACTGATTAAAAGACTACTTAACTGATAATTAAATAAATAAATAAAAAAATTAATTAAAGGTTGAATGCAAGTATGAAAGGAATTCTTAGGATCTTAGCTATTTTTTTCTTAGACAGTTGATATCCTTCTTTAACATGCCTTTGCTCAGATATCTAAATAACAAATATATAGCTTTTTATCTTAGAGAGCATGGCTCATATCCATTAGATCACGGTCCGTCTCTTAAAGTTATAGGCTAGTTAAAATTATCTAGATACAAAAGAAGAATTGTAACCTAAAGATAATCTATCCTAGGAGCACGAACCATATCTGTAGATCACGGCTCGTCCCAAGGGTGATAGACTATTTAGAGTAAAATTTTATGCAAAAAAAAATAAAGACACAAAGATATAAAGCATGAAAAGTAAGTCTTTATTGCATATCAAAAAGATAAATATAAAAGATATGAAAGAAAGCACACTGTCAAAATAAGATTACAGAGATCTCCTAAGAACATGTCAACTAGCTAGCTATTGGGATGCTTCTCACTGAAATCTTCATCTTGCAACTCTGAGGACTTCCTTCCAACGAATTGGAGCAAGGATCAAGAGCAGGAGGAGAGATTTTTGTGGAGAAGAAGAGAGTTTTAGGTCGGTTGTTTGGAGATTTGAAATAAAGAGAAGGTGAGGTGTGATGGATTGTAGTCGATGGCTAGCCTAGATGAGGCATGGAGGAAGATGGTGGAGATGTGGAGAATGATGGTACCCGGTGGAATGATAAAATATTTGATCTCTCTTTTTATTCCTTATAATTTTTTTTATAGACTTTATATCTTGCATTCACTTTGTATCGTCCGTTGCCCAGCTATGCAACCCAAGAGGAGGGGTTGAATTAGGTTTTTGAATTTTAAAATTAATTTAGAACCACAAGAATTAAGTAATAATAAGTAAATTATATGTAGTAAGTGATTTAAGCAAAGTGTAGAAATGAGATGTAAGAATGCAAAAAATAAAAAATTTAGAAAGAGAGCAAGTAAGCACACTACAAATAATTAAGGTTTATAGTGGTTCGGTGCCAACCTTGCACCTACATCCACTCCCTAAGCTCTTACTTGAGAATTTAAATCTACTAAAACGTATTCAATAAGAATACAATATCGGTACCTCCGACTCTAACTATCTCAAGCTAAAACACTTATTTTCGGATACAAGCCAATCCAATACAATCTGATTCAAGGTTTGGATCAACCTATCTAAGTTTTGAACCCCTTCTAAAACTAAAGATCAAGACAAAAATAGAGTATAAGAGTTAATGACAAAGAAATACAAGTTTAGCTTCTTTAATGAGCAAATAAATTTTAAGTACACTTTACACAACAAGGAGGAAATTTTTTGATTTTTCTCAAGGTTGTTGAAGACTTGAATGAGCTCTTGAGGAGTTGGTGAACTTGAAATGAAAGTTTCTTTTCTTTGAAGAGGGCTTTTTGCTTAGGGTTGAAATGAATGCTTGAATTTTTTCTCCTTTTTTCTTCTTTAAGTGCCTTTATATCTTCAATAGATGCTAGAAAAAAATCTAGACATATTTAGAGCCATTGGAGAGCTTTAAATGAGTATTAAATACGGTTAAAACGAACTGAAAACTAGCCGTTACAGAAATTTTCGTCATAGGGATCGACCCTAGGATCGTCTCCTGCCCAGAGGTCGATCCCAGGGGTCAATCTCTGTGGCACAGAATAGAAAGTGACTGTTCTGCATCTTTGGCTTGCACAGACAACCGAGATCGATCCTAAGGTTGTCCCCTTTAGGTGTGCCAGCCAAAAAATAGCATGTCGGTCAGCCTCTTTTGACAGGGGTCGACCTAGAGATCGATCTTTTTCTTAAACTTGATTTTCTTCAAAATATACATCAAAAAATATAAAATTACCTCCAATAGATCATAAATCTTCTGTTCTTGCTCTTGAGACTTTCGAATCAAAACTTGATAATATTATGATTTTGTCTCTAAAATATAATAAATCTTTTTCAAGCCAAAATTATTAGTAACCCCCTCAAATATTTTGTAATCATCAAAATTAATTCATGGAGTAATAATCTCTCTCTTTTTATGATGATAAAATACTTGAGCAAAAGCAAAATATAACATATATAAAGTATTGATTAAGAATTTCAAATTTATGAAGATACATCACTTAAACATTATAGCCAATTATTTGAATAAAATGTATCATGAGAGTTTGAAGATTAGTTTGAAAATTGCTTATACGATTATTTTCTTTGATAAATTTACTTATTGTCCGATTTTATTTCTCTACTCTCCCTTTTTGACAATATCAATTAAGATCTTAAGAGATTTTTAAAAAAAAATGAAAAAGACTCTCCCTCACTATAGCAATCATAAAGGATATTTCAATTTGCTCATATAGAAGATATTGCCATTCATAATATTTTATAGCACATATATGATACTTTTTTCATATCATATAATTAAGACATTTCAATTGATGCCATTCATAAAATCAATCCAAATGATATTCATAGAAGTTAAAAGCATATATATATATATCCAAAATATGACTGAAGAGTTATCAGATACATAAGTGTTACAATACATAAGAGTCAAGTCAAAATACATAGGCCATACAAAAGTCATAGGTAATAAAATATATCTATCTATGAGTCAATCAGCCAACAAATACAAAGGCCATAAGTTAGATTCTAGACATAAAAGACTAATTATGCTAGATCTAATAAATATCATGGCTAGAGGCGTCAGAATCAGAAGAGTCAGAGATATGATGAGGAGACTTAGAATCAAAGTCACGGTCACGTCCTCAACCACGTCTGCCTCGGCCACAGATAGAAGTACCAGCATGAGCAGAAGGGCGAGAAGGTCCTAGAGCTTGAAAAGATATGGACTGTGCTAGGAGAGTAAGTCTGATGGTATCCAAATATTCAAAGCTCTCGACATGGATTGCATCAGGGTACCAATCTGAGTAGAGACAGCCTTACTGGAGTCCCTGATCTCTCTCCTCAAAAATCAAAGCCACTCTCCAAAATGCCTCAAAGCCTAGCCATCTTTGCAGACAGGTTGGAGACCTCCGTGATGTCCTCTTGCGGCTGGAGATGGGCTAAGGCTAATACCTACCTCTACAAATCTAAAATTCTGCCCGTTAGTCTCAAAACATATCCCTCAAGCTCCTCAAGTCGTGTGGACTGAGCTGTAAGCATCTGAAAGATAGTAGAGACATGAGGGATCATAGTCTGATCTGGATCAGCCTGAGATGTCGTCCTCTGAGTAAACCTAAGGTGGCAAATTGCTGGGATAAGATTGAAGCAATCTGTTGGAAAATCAACTGAATCTGATCATCTGTAAGTCTGATCACTGAAGGATCTATTCTGCTCCTTGATTGTGATACAGAAGCATCCCTCCTCACTGACTCTGAGGGATCAGTCTCGTGATCAGACGCAAACTGAATATCAAGAGATGCTCTGAGATCACGAAGAGGTGAAGACGGTCCCTCCTCCTCTGCTCTCTCCTCAACACCTTTCGACCAACCGCCATCAGTCTTTAAAAACCCATATGGTGCAGTGTGTGGCAGTTGATGGTGTCAGAATGTGATAATCTAATGACTGTCTCCCCTCAAAGCAGACTTCGAACCTTCTAAAGATCAAGGTGAGTGCCATACCATAAGGCAGGTGAGCCTTAGGTCTCCCTCATGGCCTCAAACATCAGAGTAGGAAGGTTCAAGGGGGTCTCGATAATCATATGGTACATGATGCATATATCCCTATCAGATAAGAGGTCATGCCTGTCACTCCTAGGAACAAAAGTTTGATCACCATGTGATGCAAAAGTCTCATCTCTACTGAAAGTATCCTTGCTTCTAATTTATTTAAATTTTCAGTAAATACTCTCCCTAAAATAATACTTAGTCCCTCTTCTTTGATTGGGAGCTCCATATAAGTATAACCTTCACAAGGCAAGTGCAAGATTTGTCCCAAAAGCAATGGATCAAGAACAATGTTAACACCTTTCACTAAAGATTTTACTGTTCCATTGTAGTAACTTAAATTTAAATAGAACTCTCTGACCAAATCAACATAAGTATTTTCCTTCAATAGATAGTAAAACTCTCATCTTTGACTTTTAATTTTTGATCCAATTGAGAATCCCTCTTTTTCAAAAACTTAAATCTATGTTCTTCTCGGGTTCTACTTTTCGATTGGAGAGTGGTACCTTGCTTGGACTAAGTGGAGACTGTGAAGAAGCTGGAGCAAGACCTGGAACTGAGGTTGGAGTAGGAGAGGGCTCGGCTACCATTTTTTTCTGTGCACTTCCTCTAACTCACGAGCAGACTTTCTTCTCTGCGGTAGTTTCTTTTGGGAGCCATTTCGGACAAGAGAGACTTGCAAACAGCTTAGAAGACCTAATGAGAGGTAGAGTGAAAAAAATTTTAGAAGAAAATAAAAATTTGGAGAAATAGACCGTCGATTTGGAGAAGAGGGTTTGAAGCTAGAGTAAGCTTGATCCGCCCAAACGAAGAAGAAAAAAAAGAATTTAGTTCCTAAAAGGGCAATTTGAAGGGGGAAACCCGGTGGGAAGAGAGATTTTGTTCGGTGGGATAAGGAAGACGAAAGGCAAAGGGTCGGCCCCTTAACTAACGGAGATTTTCAATAAAACAGAGCACCCGATGGATTTTAATGAAAATTATAAGTTACCCTAGGATCGATCTTGGGGGTCAACTCATAGCTAGAAAAATTCAAAAAAAAATGATGAAAAAATTTCAAAAAATTTAAAACTTTTAGGAAGGATATCTATTTAA
>KE505158.1:207836-222261 GCA_000441515.1 Elaeis oleifera | reverse complement strand
TTTTTATTTTTAAAATTTTAAAATAGGTTTATTTATGATGGAATATTATTTTCATCACAAATGTGCTTAAGTATTAGCGACAAAACCTATTCATCACAAATATTTTGTAATTTTAAATTTTAATTTTCTAATTATTTATGATGAAAAAATTTATCATAAATAATATCTTATTTGTGATGAAACTTACTTTTAAGTCATAAATATCTTACTTTTTAAATTTTAAATTTTTTATTTTTCACCTATTAGTGACAAAAAATTTCATCGTAAATGGTTCATATTTGCGATCGAAAAAAATTTTTATCGTAAATATTTTCTTATCTATGATGTTTATATTTCATCATAATAATTTTAATTTTAAATTTTAAATTTTAAATTCTTTAACTTTTTAAGCATTAACGATAAAAATTTTCATTGTTAATAATTCTTATTTACAATACAAAATGTAATTTTGTCATAAATAGTTAAATTATTTACGACTGAGCCTTACATCATAAATAATCAATAATATTCAATTTTTATTTTTTAAATATTAGCAACAAAAAGTTTTGGTCATAGATAAGCGTAGTTGGTGACGAAAATTATCTTTTTGTTATAAAAAAGTTAATTATTAACGATGAAAAAAATATCGTTGCTAATATTTGGATATTTATAATTTAAATAATATTTATTTTTTAGGATAAAAATATTCATCGAAAATAAGCTCTTTTTATGATGAAATTATTCTTTTAGTCACTAATATTTTTATTTGTGATGAAAATTTTGAATCATCATAAATATTTTTTATTATCGACAAAAATTTGGATACGCCATTAATATCCTTATTTACGATGAAAAATTTTCATCGTAAATAAATTCATCACGAAAACTCTCTTCCCTTATAGTGGTTTTCCTAAAATCATCGGACCTAAGCCGCATTTGAAGCCCGAGAAGAATTTTTGGACTGGGCTTGGGTAGGGATAGTGGTCGGTCTAGCCTCATCCAACCCAATCCGTTTGCAATGCTACTCGATACTCTGGTAGATGGCTAATTTAAAACTTTAATATATTATATTATACAAAATCATAGATCTATCTTTTGATTAACATACATATTCTACGGTAATCATATATTTATATATTTTATATAAATGAGAGAATTATGTACATTGGTTAACTAATTATCCTGTTTGGACAGTTTGAGAATTGTAATTAATTTATAGATAATTACAGTAATCAACCAGTATATTGAGAGTTCAAAAAAAATTTGGATAGTATTTCATTTAGTTCTCCTTACACATCTTGAGCCAGGTGGGAGAACTGAGCAAAAATGCTACCAAATTTTTTCGACCTCTATTACATATCATTTGATTACTGTATTTGATCTATAAAATTAATATAATTTTTAAATAGAACTGGATCTTCTATACCTATTAGTTGATGATAGGATGTATTTATTATGTAAATTATTTTATCAAAATAATTATTAATACTAAATATTTTGATTTTGATATTGCTATAGAATTTTCTAAGAAAATGGTCAGTATTTGGGTTCGTCTGCTATTATATTATGATGGTATAATAGAAAATGATGAAGATGGCGTGCAGTATAGTCAGCCTACGAGCCAGATAGTAAGGTTATCTTCATCATTATCATGTCAAAAATTATTAAACTATTTATATAGTGATATTCCTATAGATAGAGAAAAATATAAAATCAAATTGAGATGGAGATTTTCTAATTTGTTAGAATAGTTAATGCAGAACAAGTATGTCTTAATTCCAATTGATGATGATGAAAATATCCAAAAAATATTGATATTCTTTTGAAATTTTCAGAATACCAATATATTAAATTATATATTGAAAGAAAGATATATCCTCTAATGAAAATACTATTCAAATGATGGTATTGAGGTTTGAATACTTTAGTGGGCTTTTAACCCAAGAGAGCACTACTCCTGGACCTTCCTCACTTTTTTTAAGTCCTATGGTGTGAACTGTTGGTATTGAGGCCATATTTGCAGAATAATATTCTAATACTGTTGGCCCTAGTTATCTAATTATTCAAAGTCTTATGATGATTTCTTCTATGATGACTTCTCCTATGGTGAAAGTAGTAATAAGTGCTGGATATAACACTCAAATGGAAGACGATGATGGGGTCAGCACTAAAATAAATTCTGATAATCAAAGTTTTGAATCAGATAAGAATGAGGCAGAAGAAAATAGCTTGATGAGGACAGTAACAATGATGAAGATGAAGATGAAGATGGTGATGGTGATGAAGATGATCAGTCAGATATTAATATAAGAGAACCTAAACTTTATTTGCATGGACCCATAATTTTTAGTAACTTAAATTTATATCATGGTAGTGGTGTTGTGCTAGTCAAAGATTAAACTTTGACTATCAATTTTGGGACTCCTCTATAACTAAATTTTATATAAGTCTAATGTTTAAGAGTAAAGATGAGCTAAAAAGAGCTGTTGATCTTTATCACATTCGAAAGCATTGGATATACAATATAGTTCAGTTACATTTAAAGCTATGGTTTATATTACGTGCATCATCAGATAATGAACAAAAATATAAATGAAGGCTTCATGCTGTATTGTTAAAAGAGTATGGATATTTTTAGATCATAAGATATGAGGGTTATCACACTTGTTTGTTTAAAAGATTGAGTCAAGACCATAAATATGTCAGTAGAAGGATGATTGGCATACTAGTCTGACATGTTATTGAGAAAGATCCAGGTATTAAAGTTGAAGCTATTGTGGCAACCATTAATAAGCAATTTCAATATACAGTGTCATATGAAAAAATATGATGTGGAAAATAGAAGGCATTGATTGATATTTATGGAGAATGGGAGCCGTCTTATATAAAATTATCTTATTATATGGCTACACTCTAAAATACAATCCTCGACACTGTTGTTTCATACGATTTCTTCTTAATTGAAAATTCTAATATGCAGATTTTAAATTATATTTTTTGAACTTTCCAACCATTCAATCAGAATTTTAGACACTACCGTCCTATGATCAATATCGATAGCACACACTTGTATGAAAAGTTTAAAGATAAGATGCTAATTACAACAGAAGTTGATATAGAGAATGAGATTTACCTCATAACATATGCAATTGTGGATGAGGAGATAACTGCTAGTTGAAGGTGGTTTCTTTTCTGGCTCATAACACATGTTGCACAAGATAAAAATAGAATATATCTAATTTCTGACAGACATCTAGGTATATTAAATATCATTACAGATGAGTCTATTGGAAGAAGTCCGTCATGTACCTATCATTGATACTACTTAAGACATGTCTACAATAATTTTAACACTTTAAAAATGCATAGCTCAAAAAAGTAGTATAGCAAATAGGGAGCATTCATCAAGTTTGCAAGCTTGATTTTATCATAAATAGGATCAGGACAGTGAATGCAAAGGCTTAGAATTGGCTGTCTGAGTTGAAAAAAGTGAAGTGGACATTGGCACATAATACCAGCATGTGCTATGGTGTCTTAACTACAAATTTATTGGAGATTTTTAATAATATCTTACGAAAAATTAGAAATATATCAATTACAGCTTATGTTCCAATGATATTTTACTGTTGTGTGAAATACTTTAATATGAGATGTGCCTAAGCTTTAAGATATGTGCAGGAGAACTTAAATAGTTTTTTATTCTTCATACTGTAATTAAAATTGTTAAAGATCAAGTTAAAGCTAACCAACACAGAGTAATAGCGTTCAACCTCTAAATAGGCGTATATGAAGTGCTTACGAAGATAGCAAGTGTAGGATTAAGAGGTGAAGGAAATTCCTATACTATGACTTTAACTGAAAGAAAATGTTCTGGTGAAAAGTGGAGCATCTATAGATATCCTTGTTCACATATTTTAGCTGTATGCCAAAAGTTGCTGTATATTTTAGTGGATTCGTGGATGATGCATACACAGTTACTGCATACATGAATGCTTGGAGTGATAAGTTTTATCCATTATCACATAAAGACTATTGGAGGTGCACACATATGTTCATATGTATTTTTGATCATCACCATTTGAGATCTAATAAGAAAGAGGGGCCAAAATCAACAAGACTTCGAAATGAGATGGATGATAGGCAAATAAAAAGCAAGAATCATTATAGCATTTGTAAAGAACAGGATTATGATCGTCGTCATTGTCTTAGGTTACTTCCACATACATCAACTTTAAGCAATGGAAGAAATCAAAGGCAGCGGAGTGTATTACTTCATGTATTTTCATAGTTGTGTATTGTTCTATATATTTTCTAGAGTTAAACTATTGCATAGTCTATGTCCAAAGTCATGTATTATTCTATAAATTTTTAGAATTGAACTGTTGTATAGTATATGTCTAGAGGTAAATCTTTGTTCTATATATGTGTAGAGTTATGTATTGCTTTATATATTCCGTGCCTTTGAATGTGAATCTGATGTTTTCTTTACCTTATTCTTTGAGAATTTTCTAACATCTTTATATGCCATATTTTTTTGAATATATTTGTAGGTTGTTTCAACCATCATGTCTCATTGCATTTTGCATCTAGAGCCCCGGGATCCCAACATTCTGACTTTACAGATGGATCATAGATCAGAGTGCATATATGAGAGAGAGGGATTAACTTTCTACTGAAGCATCTCCGATTAATTTGATATTAATGGTGTTACCTTTTCCACTATTTGGTGTTGTTTCAAGAGATGCAGCAGATCAGATGTTGACCGTCAAATCAATCTTTAAATTGTCGAATGATGTTCCCGATGAGATGGTTCGACAGTACACTCGGGGCCAGATTTGGCGTATGCTTGAAGGATCCCTATTACCTGATACATCATCGGCTTTAGTGAAGCTCATGAATTTACCTCTACTGGAGGATCTTCATCAGTTGGCCTGCATGAGTTGGGACAGTGCGGTCCTGGCATTTTTATATTGGACTTTGTATAGAGCCACCGGCCTACACAATCATATATCAGTTCTTACATAGTTTTACTACAGGCACACATTTTCTTCAAGTTTATATATGTTTATTTGTATAATTTAGTTGCATGATTTATGGCATGAGAGAGGTTTCCTATTTTTTGTCCATAGAAATGGCAGTTTTTAGAGATGAGATTGATAGGAATAGACCCAGATATGCCATTTATCTTAGATGCACCATGGGGATTTAGGTAAAAAAGTTCATATTATAAGTATTATATTTTTACTTTATAATTGTTTACAGTCAAATTATAATAACAACATCTACGGATGAAATATTCCTTTCATGTGAAGGATGTGTCTGTCCATGTCGTACGTGCTTATAGAGATTAGTTAGACTACTTAGATGATACCAAGAGATGGATAACTTATTTCACATTTATGACTCTTATTGCAAAAATTCGTAAAGTAATATTCAACTTATATTTATTAATGGAGATATATTATTTTTAATCAATTCATCTAGGAGCCCTACACATCAGAAGTTATGGCATGTTTGCCAAACATGTGCACTGATGGATAGGATATTTGGATGGCATGGGTGCCTCTCATTTGCTTTGATATCATGGAGTGGTATTTTTTAGATCATGTACTTAGACAGTTTGGCCTACATCAGCCGATGCCACAGATATGCGACACAGGACTTGCTCTTCATGGTATGGACCGATGAGGTAGGTCCAATACGATTTGGGATACTACACATGCCGCCTATATCGAGGGATGATACGATCGCAGACTTTATATTGTTTCTGTTGAGCCTATTATTGGGAGTATCTCATGCAATGGAGAGTACATGGAGTGGTACCGATCCATTACCTGTTTAGTAGTGAGAAGGTCAAATTATTTAAAGCTCGAATTTCAGAGTCAGGGAGAGACGATACAAATAGTGGTAAGTTTATCTCTAATGCAAAATATTTTATGTAGTTTTGTTATATTTTTATTTACGTTCTATAATATATTGCTAATTTTATTTTGTTATGTAGATTGATCGTTTGTCAGATCTTATGTTGGATATTCATCATGCTCTGTCTACGACTGATGAGGACGAGTGGATATGCACCAGATATGAGATATACACTGTCATCATATGTTCTATATATACTATCACCATATATTTTGCAGATGTCATCGTCGCATGCTGCACATATGATACCACCTTCTGATCCACAAATGCCAAGACTTTCATCTTTCTATGTACTCCAAATAGTAGCACTGGATCTCAGTTGGCATCATGAGTCTTCATCTGAATGATCTGAATAGTTGGAGACTGTTCGAGTCTCCTGTTAGTACGACTCTTTTGTTACAGGCCCATTCTTGGATCTAGATGAGGGGGTCACTCAACTTGCAGATACTCCGATAGTACCTGTTGAGGAAATTGATGGGATTTTGGGGCCATCACAGGTGACACAAGAACAGGAGCGACCATTGAAGATCTTCCTAACAAGGTCCAAGCGATCATGGGCACCATGATGTCTTTGTGAAACTTAATATTTTTAGACTTGTACTTAGTATTTTTTGGACTTGTAGTACTGTGGGATTCTTTTTATAGACTTAACATTTTAATTCTATCTTATATTATTAATTGTTATTTTTATCAAAGATTAGTTTAGATGTTTTGCTTATTTAATTTCAAGTGCTAGAATGTTATTGTTTGTGGATATGGATACAGTTCTTTATATGTGTCTTGAAATGTTGGAAGGAAATGCCTGGAAAAGGGCCATATAAATCAAAATATAAATAATAATAATATATCGAGTAATTTAATTACATCTCTTGAAATAGAAAAAACAAGCTTAGACAAGTTAGCTCCACTTCTTTAATATATAGGAGAAACATATCACATTAAGGTACCAATTGAGGGGACATGCTTCAACAAAAAAATATGTTGCCTAGCTAGACAATTCAAGAAGAGGGTGAATTGGATTAAAATTTAAATAGATATATGTACTAGCTGTGAGTTAATTCAAATGTTGTGTTATGAATTTAAGTTAGAGTAGGCTGTTAGGACTTTAGGAGTCAACTCGGACTGACTTTGAGCCGACTTGACTGGTCTTCCTAGACTATCACTTACTCTTCCAAGGCTATCTATCCGTAAAATGGTCTACATTCAGGTTCGGAGTTTCAGCCAGCACAATGATTATCCAAGACACCACCACCACCGTAACCATCCAAGGCACCATCGATATCACCACCATTATTACCATCATCGCCACCATTGGAGCAAGCCAATTGAGATAGTACTTACAATCTAGATACTAATCTCATAAGCAAACTAAAGTGCCAGTACTACTCCAACAATCTTAGATGCAGCCCTAGCGAAGAGCCATCCAGTCGGTACTGTTCCAGCATCACCAACAGCACAACTGTCGTCCGAGCATCAAGATGCAAATATTCAATCCAGTCATTGAACCACAGCGGTAGCGCTAAAGCACCACTTGGAATGGTGCTCTTAAATTGAATCTTTTTTCTTGAGTTCCATATAGGCTATTCGGGGGAGACTGATTGGGCCTAAAACATCATTCCAAATGGTAATTTAGCTTTTACATTATTTGATAAATAAATTCAAATATGCATTAATTTGATAAATAATATTAAATTTAGATTAATATGGTAAAGTACTCAAATGGCTAGTGCAGCCAGACATCTGACAGAATACATCTCACAACAGCTAAGTGGCATTGAAAGAACTCAACTTTACGCTAGGGAATGGGACACCATCAGGTTCCAGGAGGATGCTTGGTAGGTAATTTCTCTCTCTTTTACCTCTTTCCAAACATCCAATCAATCTACATTAGGAAGAACGTGTCAAGTAACATCTCAGTGGAAGTGGGGATTGATGAGGTAACAGGTCTCATTAGCTTAGCCCTAAACTTTGGAGAGAGGAATTCAAGGGGATGTTGGAGCTATTGAATTTGAATCGCCTTCCAGTGACTTCCAGAGTCATTAAGATGCCTCTATGGAAGCTCCAGCCCCAACAAGTTCATTTTAGCATCATTTTATAAATTCCTCAACTCAAGTGCCTCCATATTATCCAAGCTACTCGATCCTCTCTCTCCATTCCATTCTCACTTCCTTTCCAAGGTGCTTTATATAATGAGAAGACCATTGCCTCTCATGTTCACTTCCTTAGGAAGCTTAACCGCCTTCTTGCTCATCTCCCCAACCAATGGTAACTCAGCCTCCATTCTGCCATTCACTCAGGAAAATACAAAAAAAAGGACTTTAAATGAACTCCACTCCAATATTTGGATTCAAGTCTGGGTTTGTTCTAAGTTCAGATTTGGCATAAAGATGAAAGAAAAGTAGGTTTTCTATCTTATGTTAGTAGAATTGCAACCACCAAAATGAGTACGTAACAAGGTTGAGGTCTAGTCTTTATCGGGTCGTTACCCTACAAACATATTTTGTCAAGACCCAGTTACAAACCCAGGCATCACAAAATGGCAACTGAAAGAGGAACAATAAAGAGCTAAAAAGTTAGATCTCCATGTTAAGCTAGACATATCTAGGGTTACCTCATTGGTTGATGAGATCCTTTGCAGGTCTATATATTGTAGTGCATGCTGTATGCATTATGTTATACATAAAACAATTATTTGTAAAAAATTAAAGCAGAGACCTATGAGAGGAAGGGGACTTTTAACCAAGAGCAGAAGGACCTCAGTCGGCAAGGCAGTAGCGTGGAGATGGAGGGTGTTGAAGAATGGCCTAGCAAGGGAAGATCCAAGGTGAGCTTTGCCAACCATAAACTCATGACTATGTTTGACCCTCGTTTGGGAGGAGAAGAAGTGAAGGGCTTCATCTCAGCTAGTAGCAATACATGGATGCCATGATTGATGACCCTAGAGCAACCAAATTCTTAGCATGACTACAAAAGCTTTCCTTGCTTGGTCACAAACACAACCAGAGTAATCAGTAGGATCACTTCGGGTGATCAAGCAAAATAGAGGCAGATTGCCTTCTAAATTTGCAGATTGGGGTCCATTTGGGCAATGACCTTTATCAATCTTGCAGTACTGTGTAGCCTAGTATTATGGAAGGGATAAAAAATAAAAAAAATCCTTGTGGGTCTTTTATCGCTTTCTTGCAGGCCAACAAGCCCACACGCTAGCTGGGACTTTAGGGAGATCCACAGCTAAGAAGCCTGATTTCTACGAGATATTCCTACAAGAATATTCGTGCAAGCCCTCAATATGTAGGAAGATCTAGTGAAAGAGAAAAAGTGGGGTTGCAAGGTGCATAGCTTTTTCTTTCTTTTCTTTAATGACTTTGACCAATATGCCACATTAGCCATGCAAGATGGTTGTAGGGGATTGTAACTGGGCATAGCTCTTTCTTTTCTTTTATAATTACTATCTTTAGGCAAAATTATGATGCTAACCTCTAAAGACATTACCAACTGCGCCCTCTATGGTCATCTTTACGATTCAAAGAAAATCTCGTACAAGAGTTTCAAGAAGCATGAAGCTGATAATTTCCTTTTGGATATTCAAGTCATGAATGATATATATCAGGCACCAGTCTAATGAAACTTTTGTGGTATCCACCATGATCTATCCTACTGCGAATCTACAATTTTTTTTCGTAATGCCTAAATACATTATGGTGAAATATAGTGCGATACGTATCTGGCATTTTCATGTTAGACTTTGCATATTCCTAACCAAGTCTCCATCTTAGTCAATTATGAATGACATAATAGGTTATGAATTAACTGAGGCACATGATTAATCATTTTCGTGTATGTGGGCACACTTGTTATTATCCTTGCTTACTTTTAATGTTAGAAATTTAGTAGCACAAACCCATCAGAGGTATTCTTTTTTAGTGCATCTTATTCATAAGAAGGTTTGGAAGCAGGCTTGGGCTAGCTTGAGGCTTGTTGGCCGGGCCAACTTCGAACCATGCTACAAACTAGGTTTGAGTGTTTTCATATCAAGTTTGGGATTGAAAATAGGGTTCGTATACATTTCAAGCTGAGATCAAATAGTTATTTGGCCTTGGCACAAGCCTAAATTCGAACCAGACCTTCAACACTAGACCAAGCTCGCAGCTCCAAGCTGAGTGTGAATCGGACCTACTGCACCATTCACTTCCTCGTCATTCATCCTACAAGAAGTACCTTATGCAAAGGGAGGGGTGACCATGTGGGGACAAGAATCCAAATCCTAGCTACTTAGATTCCAAGAGGGAGTGTTTAAGCAGCAGCATGAATGATGAGGATGACCATGAATGGAGTGTGTCATTAATGTTTCTAAGAGAGTGAGAGGATAGGTTTGAGTTGGTGGAGCTGGGTGCAGTAATTGCATTATTGAGAAGGATGTGGACATCAATACTACATAGATGGTGGAGCTTGTGCTGATGGAAAGGTGAGGTTACCAGAATTGGTTCTAGGCTTGTGGCTGTTAAAGAAGGAGATCAGATTGTGGCAGATGCCATGGTGTGGGGAGGCCAAGGAGGGGTAAAGGTGGCACAGTGGAGGAGGAGCTCTTTCGAGGGAGGACGTGGAGGGGAACTAAGAAGAGGAGAGGAGAGGAATTGAGGAGAGATGCAGAAATCCTATATCGGACATCATGGATTGGAGATGAGACAATCCTTCTCTCTCTCTCTCTCTCATATCTTTCGTCCCTTTTGCCAGTGACACTAAGCCTAATAATATAGGGCCGGGTCCAGATCTGGATCTTTGTCAAGCTTGGACTTGGATTTTCTAAAATTTTTAGGTCTAAGCTTGGTTTGATGCCCCCTCCAAAAAAAAGAGGATCGGGCTCAAATAGGGACATGACCCACTCTAGCCTTGCTTATTTCCAGCTCTATTCATAAGGTCACAAGTATCTTGGTCCTATCACTAGTTGGATATACATATATCTTGATATGATTATTTTGAACTCTTCTTTATGCTGCGTGATGTACCATTGCTCTGATGAAGAAAAGTTGAACACTTGTCCTTCACATCATGGTTCCATCTTTTAGACTCACTGCACCTCTAGTCTTCTCTATCAAGAACAACCACGAGCATTTATTTAATATCTTCTATAGAAAATCTGTGTATCCACCTTACCCAATTTATTCCTTTTGACATTCACCCAATATCTTTGACATATCCATCTTATCCAATTTCTCTCCCTCTGGGTGATCATTTAAAGTCAATAGCATCTAATTATTCTAGCTAGGATTCATTTTATGATTGGCTTCCATATTGTGCTAATTTCTAAAGGATAAACTTGCCTTCCCATAGTTGACATTGAGTTCTTTCCCTATTCTTCTTATTAGGTAGGGTTTATTAAGATTATTACAACTTTCAATTTGGCTTGGGTTCAAAAATGTCTCAACCTAGCCTTTGTTTGGTTTGAAGAGTTGGGTGATACTCAAGAGGGTTGGGTTGGACTAGAAAATCCCAATCTAAGGCCAGTTTGAATTGGTTTAAGGTTAGAAAATTGATTAATTAGATCAGATTAAAATTTGCCCTCAATCAAACTATCTGCTCGGATTGCAGCCCTACCCATGATAATAAAACTTGTTCTCTATAGGTCTCATCCTACTATATAGTCAATGTGATGGAAGATTGATCGATTGAATAGGTAGACATATAAAGATCTCAAAGTTTTGAAGGGAAGATGGGTTTTTCTACAATGTATCTTTATAATATTTGTTATAAAAAATTATTTCAGGGATTATTGTAGCACCTGTCTTCTCCTCTTTTTATATTTTATTAATTTTAAAAATAATATTTATCATTTCTCAATCCTTCTATGTAATTTTTTCTTGCAACCTGTCTCCCTACCACCATGCTTGACCTTGTCCAATCTAGTCCCCCCTTCCTCCTCCTCTATCAACCTCTCCACTGCCCGAACTGTCCATCAAGCTTCAGGCTATCAGATCAGAATTGAAGGATGGGATGGTCAGATCTCAAGAAGGAGAAGATGGGGGAAGAGGTGGCCGAGCCAATTGGAGGTAAGGAGAAGTAGCAGAGGGTGGGTCGGCTTGATTACTAGATGAAGATTAAGAAGGACATGATCGAGAGGTGGAGGGAGAGGCAGCCACAACAATAGAAGGTGAAGGAGAAGAAGCAGAAAATGGGTAGGGTTTGATCATTGGTTGAAGATCGAAAACGAGACGGTCGAGGTAGCATGGCCATGGCAGTCAGAGGCAAAGGAGAAGTGGAGTGTAGGGCAGGATATGATCATCAGTCAGAGATCGAGAAGAAGATGGTTGAGTCAGGGGGAGATGGTTGTAACGATCGATCGCAAGGGAGAAGAAGCGAAGGGTGTGGGTTAGAGATCAAGAAGAAGGCAATTGAGGCGGCGGGAGAATAGGCGGAGCTTGATTGGAGGCAGTTGAGGTGGTGAGGAAAGTGGCCACCATGGTGATTAGAGGCAGAAAAGAGGTGAAGAATGGGCTAGAGTTTGATTGCCAGCTAGAGATCGAGAAAGTGGCGATTGAGGTGGCAGGGAGAGGGGCGGGCTTCATGGCCATTCAGTGACTAAGAAGGTGGTCTCCATTGGAAATAGAAGGGAGGAGAAGCAACTTCTAAAAGAAGCTACTTCCAAAATATCCTGAACTTCTAATTATTTGTAGCACCTACCATCCTTTTTTTGTTTCCAAATCATCCTCATGTTTAAATTATTAATCTCATCAGCCATGCACATGATAGGTTAAATTTAGTTGCCAATTGATCAATCAGTATTGTCAATCTTGAATTCGACAGTCTAAAAAAAGCTAACAATAAAAAAAATAAAAAAGCTTTCAAGTACCGTAGGAAAACCCATGTTAAGCTCCAAGATTTTTCTATTGTTTGCCTAATGAGGATGATGGTTCGAAAAGTAATAGACCCATAGCATGGAGCCCAAGGTCAACTCCTGTATGCTTCATTAATTATTATGTTAATGGATATGAGCAACTAAATGTTATCTTTTGAACATTGGCTTTGTTGCTGCCAAATCCCAAGCCAAAAATATCGAAGTTGAACTCCTCAAACGAAGGTTAGTTGGTAAACTCCTCAGCTGAGGCTCCTCAGAAGAAGATGAGGAGAAAGATCCTCGGCTAGAGATGAGGTGCTAAAGAGGATAACTCCTAGGTGCTGGAGCTAGACCTCTAAAGACTCTCTGACAGAAATATCTTTTGGTGGAGACTCTTCGATGCTCAAGTCAATTTGAAATTGGAGAATAGTGAGAGAGAGAGAGAGAGAAACTAGTGGAGCATCTGAAGACCTTTTGAGAACTTACTTAGGGACCTCTTTTCTCCTTATTTATAGAGAGTTAGAATCATATACCTAGGGGACTGGCTAGTCCAGAAAGTATATGTGGATGGCATTGGCGGGGATCATATTTCTATGTTTACAATGCGGAACCAACTAATAGTTATCATTTGGGGCGTCATCGATTTCTAACAATTAAGATTTCTTTATCTGGCTTTTCTATGATCGTGAGAAGGATTATTTTTTAAAATGATCATCTTTCCAGATCAGGATAACTTGCTAAAGTAAGACCATGCTCCCTAAATTCCTCCAGGTAGGCCATAGCTGACCCTTATTCACCTCATCAATATCTAAGGACTTGGTGAGCCGAGGTTGACACAATACTTACCCCTCTACCCCCCCTCTATTAGATGTGTGCCCTAGATGCCAGATTGGCTGACACATTCCTGTACAAATCTAAGGACAAATTTATAATTTTGACTATAAATGAATAAAAAGGTTATTCTACTATCACATTGTGTACATTATGTCTGTGATACATCCTTTGAGTTAGTAGGAATGTTAATTCATATTTTCAAGAGTTAAAAATTTAAGGCATAAATTTACATAACTAACTCATAAACAGCTCCTGACCATAGGATCATCACAAAGATGGTGATCGATCCGGAAGGTTGGTGTACGATCGCTTTCTTAGGATAGATATGTCTTGAGTCTACGGTGTGGAGACACCAGAGCGAGAGTACAGATATTCGTTGAGAACGAGAGTACTGAGTGTGACCACCTCGAGCAGTCATAAGGAAGTCTATCTTCTCGTCGATGACTAGCTCGATGCTGCAGCTGTGTGTCTAGTTCTTTGACCTGAGGTACATCGACAGTTCACCTTGAGTGTGTTATAGTTTGACTACATCATAACTCGATCTCCTAGCCATTCAAAACTCTGAGGTGTATGTTGGCTGTAGCATATTCATTGTAGGAACCAAATCACACCAAGATGGGATCTATCAATCTCGATAGATGAGAGGAGTAGTCTTATGATGATCGAAAGATCGAGTCCTTAAGCCCATGGCCATGGCAGAGTGAATAATGAAAAAAATTTCCATTAAATTTACATCGAACTCGGATCAATCGATTGATTCATATGACTGATATTGGGTTTGACGAGTTTAGCTTAACCCTAATTCAGTCGGGACTCATGATAGAGGAACTCAATCACACAGGTAGCTGCACCGAGAGA
>KE505158.1:169386-191597 GCA_000441515.1 Elaeis oleifera | reverse complement strand
ATTTAAATGTTTAGAATCTGAATTCAAGATGAATTGAAATATTTTTGTATATTCTATCATTTCATGATTTATACTAGCCAATTAGTTGAATTCTTATATATTTTATCATTTCATGATTTATAATAACCAATTAGTGGAAACATATTTTTTTTATTTTTATGCATATATTCAAAATTTTATCATCATCAAAAAGAAAAGATTGTTGACCTCATGATTGATTTTGATGATTGTCAAAGTTTGAGTATTTATAAATCTAACTTTATATTTCAAGAGTGAATATAAGATTTTCTAGGTGCTCAATGTTGGTGGATGTCTAGCCAGGACACCACCTCCTAGGACTTTTTCAGTACCACGCAATGCAGCAGGAAGAGAGAAAAATAAAATAAAAACAATCAAAATACGTGAATCAGCTATAAAAGGGCTCACCTCCATGGGGCATGCAAACTTCACTATAAAAAAAAAATTTACAAGAGAAGATCTCACCCTCAACCCTTATACATCCAATTTTTCTCTTACAGAAAGTTCTCTTCACAAAAGCTCTCTCTTGGAAGACCCCCTGAACCCCTGAAGTGATTAGTATCTGCTGTCTAGAAGCCTTTCAGAAGCTTCTCTTCTCTCAGTCATGCGGCTCTCTCTTTCTTCTTCGGATTTTGATCTTCACGCTGCATGAGAACATGCCTTTCCATGAGAAACCAAGCCACCACTGTTGGAAAACCACCACACACCACCACGGTTCCGTGTACAAGCCCTTTTAAAGGGCTTAAAATTGAGTTTGATTAGGTTTAAGACCCCTAATCAAATCCAATTAAGTTCCTAAACTGTCGGATCAAGTCCAAGATCAACCCACATCCTCTGATTGCATGCCGATCTACAGAATAGGATAGTGGACTGCACGAAATGCATGAAAAATGCCCACGCGGTCCACAGACCCGACTGTGACCGCCCGATCCACCATGGATCGAGGAATCGGCTCCCAACACGGTGCGTTGGGCTGGGCTGCACCTGCATCGGGCACTTGGGCCGAGGCCGCGCCCTGCATGCCCGTGCCTGGGCCGGCCTGTAGCCTGCTCCTGGGTCGGGCCACGCGCCCACGCCTGGGCCACTCTCCATGCTGGTTCGTGCGCCCTGCACCGAGCCGCACCCTGCATGCTTGGCCCACACGCTGGTCGAGCCTAGGCTGCGCTCCATCGTGCGTAGCCGCACCATTGTGGCTCCACCGACCGCCGACTGTCCTCCACCACATTGGGTTTTATGCTAACTTCAAAAGTACGTATCTCAGCCATTCGGACTCTGTTTGAGGTGATCTTGATCTCGTTGGATTCTATTTTTTATCGTAGACCTTGCTGTGGGCTCAATATAGACTGAATCTTGAGATATTAAATCTTAACAATCTTCATCTCGACTCGATATTCGACCTTCTTCTAACTTCAAGAGCTTCTGGATCTCCTCACCCCCATGCCCTGGGGTAATTGCCTGTAGATCATGGATGGGCAAACATGTGAGTCGAGCTAAGCTACTCGATCCTATCTCTATCATATGCTGTGCTCCTCCTGATCTGAGATCTACTCGAGGCATCATCCTACGGCAATAGGAATCTCACCTTACGACGTCGCCTCTCATCCTTCCGAGTCTCGTGTCTCATGTCTGATCCATCTCCACTTGAAGCTCCACCTCACTCTGAGCTCCACTTGGCTCCCGAAGCTCCACCTTGCACTGGGCTCTCCATCAGGTAATAATGTCTTCTGCTCCCCTTCTTCTCCTTCAGCACAATCCTATCATCGTGTAGCACCTTCAGGATTCCTCCACTAGCTACCGTCCTATAGCTTCTCGAATCTAGTCTGCTAAGTGAGATAAGATTTCGTCTGAAATCGAATATGTATCGGACCTCTCCAATCTCCTCACTGCACCATCATGTGTCTTCTAGCTGACCGTCTCGATGCCTCTGATCGCACAGCTCGATCCATCCAGCAGATATATAGTGCCCTCACTGTTCTTCAGAGAGTCAAACTGCTCCTTTCTGCAACATACATGATGGGTGCATGCAGAATCTAATATCCACTACTGAAAAGAAGTAGATACCTCATCAGATATCTCCAGAACATCTTCATTTGAATCACTATCGATCATCACCACAGCAGCCACCGTCTGATTTTTGAGCTAAAGATAATCTCTGGTTAGATGCCCCAAGTCATCACACCGGTAATATCTGATTTTGCTCAATCCCTTCTGGACTTGGACCATCCTCATCGCGATCTTCTGTCGCTCTGTCTACCACCTCCTACTTCTCCAGAAGCCACCAAAGCTGAGCTATCGCCACCTGAGCTCGAAGCCAGGTTCTTCCTCTTGAGAACCTCATTCTGGAGTATCGCCGCAATGACCTCATCCATCTTGATAGTGCTCTTCTCCACTAGAAGAGCCATCATCAAGGACTCATACGAAAGTGGAAGCGACGCCAGCAAAACCAGCACTCTGATCTTCTCCTTAACATTCTCACCAATGCTGAGAAGATCGGTGAGAATCTTCTGAAAATGATTGAGATGCTCCTGTACATTCTATCTCTCGACCATCCGTAGCTAGTAAAACTGCCTCCAAAGAAAAAGAGTGTTGGTGAGAGACTTCACCATGTACAACTCTTCGAGTTTCGACCACAGCACCATCGAAGAATCTCACTCAGCACATAGATCACCACCTCATCTACCAGGTACATACAGATAGTACTCACCGCCTGTATCTGTAGCTATCTCCAATCCTGTACCTCCATGGTGGTCGACTTCTCATCGTATAAGAGAGCATCGATCAACCCTTGTTGGATGAGCACATCCTTCACCCTTGCCTGCTATAAAGAGAAATTGCTCTTGCCATCAAATTTGTTGATCTCCATCTTGATTGTTCCTATCTTCTCTATCTTCAGTCTTGCTCACCACCGCTATAATTTGCATCCTTATACTGCCTCGCTCTGATACCACTTGTTGGTGGATGTCTAGTCAGGATCCCACCTCCTAGTACTTTTTCAGTACCATGCGATTCAGCATAAAGAGAGAAGAAATAAACAAAACAATCAAAATACGTGGATCAGCCACAAAGGACTCACCTCCATAGGGCATATAAACCTCACTATGAAAAAAAATTTATAAAAGGAGATCTCACCCTCAACTCTTGTACACTCAATTTTTTTCTAACAGAAAGTTTTCCTCACAAAAGTTCTCTCTTGGAAGACCCCCTGAACCCCTGAAGCGACCAGTGTCCACTATCCAGAAGCCTCCCTGAAGCTTCTTCTTCTCTCGATCATGCAGCTCTCTCTTTCTTCTTCAGGTTCTAGTCTTCACGCTGCACGAGAACATGCCCTTTTGTGAGAAACCAAGCTGCCACTGTTGGAAAACCCACCACACACCACCACGATTCCATGTACAGGCCCTTTTAAAGGGCTTAAAATTGAGTTTGATTAGGTTTAAGACTCTAATCAAATCCAATTAAGTCTCTGAACCGTCGAATCAAGTCCTAGATCAACCCACACCCTCTGATCGTATGTCGGTCCATGAAATAATGCCGTGGACAGCACAAATGCATGAAAATGCCCACGCGGTCCACAACCTGGCTGTGGACCGCCCGATCCACCATAGAATGGGGAATTGGCTCCTAGCGTGGCACACTGGGCTGGCCGGCCGCGCGTGGGCCTGGGCTGCGCTCGTGCCGAGCGCCTGGGCCCGAGCCGCATACCCATGCCTGGGCAGGCCTGCACGCCTGCACCTGGGCTGAGCCGCGCTCCGCACTGGGTCGCACGCCCACGCCTGGCCGCACCCTGCGCACCTCGCCCACGTGCTGGCCATGCCTGGGCCATGCTCCACCATGCGCAGCCATGCCGCCGCCTCTCTGTCGGACCGCTGTCGGCCGTCGGCCCGCTGTCGGCCGTCGGCCATCCTTTGCCACCTTGGGTTCCGTGCCAACTTCAAAGCATGTATCTCGACCATTCAGACTCTATTTAAGATGATCTTGATCTCATTTGACTCCATTTTCATTACGGACCTCACTGTGGACTCAATATAGATTGAATCTCAAGGTATCAAATCCTAACACTCAAAATGAAGAAATTATTTATAGAAGAAATTCTTTCAAAGAATGATAATTAATGATCAAAGAGAGCTTAAACAAGAAGTTTTTAGAAGCTTATATGCTGTGAAAGATTTCAAAAATCAAGATGGAAGAGGCTCTCAAAAATTGAAGTCAAAAGGCCACTAATGTAGAAAATGTACACCAATGTTCATTAGGCTATCATTTGAGTCGACTCAAATTTTATCTGAATCAACTCAAGCTAAAATGGTGAAGAAAAATATTTTGAAATGTAAGAGTTTCAGCCAGCATGCTCTTGAGTCAACTCAAGTTGGACGTGAGTTGACTCAAATGAACAGTGGCGGAAAAGAAATTTTTTCAAAATAAAAAAAATTTGGATCGAGCAGTAAGCTCGAGTTGACTCAAATTGGTTGAATCAAGAGCTCAAAAAATAATAGAGAGCATGATTTTTGAGATAAAAGTTCAAAACAAACTCACAGGCTAGTCGAGTGGACTCGAGGCACAATCAAGTTGACTCGAGGCTCAATCGAGTCGACTCGAGGGTCCGTCGAGTCGACTCGAGTTCCAACGGTTAGTTCTGTAGAGTTTTAAAACTTTACAGAAATATTTTCAATGACTCTATTTATTTTCAAAGAAATGGCTATTTTAGCCTTCAAAAAGGATTTAAAAGCTTCTAAACTTAATGAAGAGCTAAGAGAAGTGAATTGAAAGAAGAAATCATTCAAATTGAGAGAGCTTCATTGATATCTAAGAAAAAAGAGAAAAAGAGGAACCAAGCTTCAAATTCAAAGAGCATTCATGAGATATCTTTCATAATTTTTCAAGCATTTTCTCAGCATTCAAAGAAGAGCGTTCAAGCTTTAAAAGATCTATCACTCAGCCTCTTCTTCGTGCTTCAAAAGTTCTTTTTTGTTTTTCATTTTGTGCTGAATTTATCTACTTGTTTTTTTTGTTTCTTTACAATTTTTTTTGAAAACAAAATTGGAGATTAGGCCTGTCCAAGCTTGAAATTAGACTTATAGATTTTGGTTGGTTGGTCCAAAAACCAACTGGGTTGTTAGTGATCCCAAAAAATTAACAATATAAGATTTTGATTGGTGATCATAGAAAACAAACTGAATTTTGTTTATAAGTCTGGAAAAACAAATATACTGTAATCAAGAGAAGCTTAAAAAGTAGATGTATGAGTGGGTTGCTTCGAACTATTATAAATTTTATGCATTTATGTTGTGCTATCTTATCTATATTTCTTGCTTTACTTGATTTTAATTCTTGCCTTTCATTAGATTATAAATTACAAAGTTTAATTGACTATTTGCTTCAGCTACTGCACATAATGATCATATTACAATCACTTAATATAGCTTAAAGTGAAGCACATATATACTTGGAGTTTAATTTGATTAAAATTTTTATAAGAATCTAATTCACCCCCCCCCTGCTCTTGGGTTACTATCTCTGGGCAACATGGTCCACCATGGATCACTTTGTGGGAGTCTTGAAGGAAGCCCAATAGTCCTTAGAGGAGGCTAAGGTCCGAGCTACACGGGTCGAGAAGAAGGTGGCCGAGGCTTTGGAGTTGGCTAACAGAGAGATCAAGTCCTTGAAGGCCAAAATAAAATTGGTGGAGATTGAGGTGGAGAATGCTCAAATCCGAGCCAAGGGTTAATGACTGAGGCTCTTCACACAGTGGTGGCCTAGTGGGAAAAGATGCTAGAAGCTGAGAAGGCCAAAGTGGCCGAAGTCTTCTATTCCTTGGAGGAGTTCATGATGGCCAAATTGGAATTCACCACCGATTCTTATCTTGAGGGCTTTGTGGATTGCAAGGCAAAGGACCAAAGCCTCTTTTCGGACATTGACATCAGCCCAGTAGATACCGATAAGGGCATGGATATGGAGGAGGGAGCTAGGTTGGGAGGTGCTGAGGATGTGCTAGCCGAGGATGCTGGAGCTGCCTCTTAGCCTCGGCTCGTGATCGTGTTAGTGGAGCCTGATGTCTTAGCCAAGAAGCCTGATATCCCCACTGATGCCTAGGGCTTATCTTTTCTTCTTCTTTTTTTTGTTTTGTATGCGATCTCAGCAATGGCTGAGTAGACTTTATGGTTGGGCCATTTTTGTATTCTTCAACTTCGGCCAATCTAATTTGGAATCCACCCAGCCTATCCATTATAAATTTTTCTTCTTAAATACAAATGTTGCTTCTTCAGCTTTGTTTCTATTGCTTGTTTTTGTTGTCATGCATACTTTTAAGTTGCAAGGGTCAATCTTAGGGGGATTAGTCATCGTCATCCTCAGCCTTTGCTTAATTCATCCAAGATGAAGGGTGCCAATTGGCTCTCAAGCCAATTTTCACTCGACTCATCCGAGGACAAGAAGCACTAGTTGGCCCTTATAATGGGTCTCCACTCAACTCATCCAAGGATGAGGAGCACTAGTTGGCCCTCTTTATGGCCTCCACCCGACTTGTCCTTGGATGAGGAGTGCCTATTAGCCTTTTTGTTGGTCTCCACTTAAGATGTTCGAAGATGAGGAGCGTCCATTGGTCATGTTGTTGATCTCTAATCAACTCATCCGAGGATGAGAAGCATCCATGGTCCTCATTATTGATCTCTACTCGACACATTTTAGAATGAAGAGTATCCATTGACCGCATCGTTAGCCTCTATTCAACTTGTCCGAGGACTAGGAGTGTCCGTTGACCACATTGTTGGCCTCCACTTGACTCATCCAAGGACAAAGAGCACCCATTGGCCTCGTCGTTGACCTCCGCTCGACTCATCTAAGATATTATATTATTATTTTATGATTATATTATTATTATATGGTTAAGGATATTTTAGAATAAATAAAAATTATTTTGTGACTAATGGAAAAGTGACTTCTCCAACTTCTAAGTGGATAAAACTTTTCTCCTATTTCATGGATAAATACTATTCATGAAAAAATAACTTATCCACCTAGAAAAGTATAAATATATGGATAAGTTGATCAATAAAAAAGTTGATCAACTTTTCCATGATATTTATCTACCAAAGAACATATCCTTAATTTGGAGAATGAGACACCATCATTCTCTAAGAGAATGCTTTGTAGGCAGTCTTCCTCTTTTCACCTTTGTCCAAATATCTAACCAATTTGCATGAAGAAGAATGTGTTAAGTAGCATCTTAGTAGAAATGGAGATTGATAAGGTAACCTATCCTACTTGAGACCCATCTTTCAGAGATAAGCCTTGCCCGAGACAAAAGATGGATCCCACCAGTGTGTAGCACCTATGCAGTGGAGTCTAAAGGATTGTCTAGAGGGATCATAGTGCAATGGTGGCATAGCTTGGTCCTGATGGATGCATTTCATAGGTGCAAGCAGCATGTGGCATTAGTCATCTTCGAGCAGACCGGAGATCCTTAGCTTCCATTTGAAGTGTACAAGAGCACCGAGTATAGGGAGTAGAGGATACTTTGGTCTGAGATCTCCAGGATGTTGGTGTAGAGTCTGCTTTCTCTCATCGTCAAGGATATCAACTGTATTCTAGGATCTCACAAGAAGATGGGCGGTAGGCAGTACACTAATGTTATTGATTCCAAAGATTTCAGAAAGTTCATCAATGACTTGGGCCTGATTGACCTTTACACTAAATCCAAATTCATCTGGTGCAATAACTAGAAAGGGGCAACCAGGGTTTGGGAGAGGATTGATTAAGTGCTTGCCACCACCGACTAGTTCTAGCATTTTTTTGGGTACTAGGTGCAGCACCTTCCAAGGATCACCTTGAACCACTGCCTACTTCTCATCACCATCGATGGCCCATGCTTGCCCCAGGCTTCATTCATGTTTTAGAAGTTCTGAACCTTGTATCCAAATTCGTAAGACCTGATTTGGGAGGTTTGGAGGATACTGGTTTATGATGACATGAGATATCGGATGACCAGGAAGCTTGAGCTGGTGAGGTGTAGGCTCGTTCAGTAGAACTATCTTGAGATTGGTGATATCTTCAGACGGATTGAGGGGATGCAGGCAAATATTATGGAGCTCCAGAGGAGAGAGGATTAGGAGTGGGCCTCCAAGAGCTTAACCTGAGAGAGCTTGAACATAAGCTCTCTGTGTGCTACTTTTTATAGAGACAATAGAAGACACTACGGAGGCAAAAATCTAAGATGTAGTGGATCAGTAATAGTGATCGGAATATTAGATTCTTTTATCAGTCGATGATGATCTAGAGATCTATCAATCACATCAGATAACTGAAAGAGAGAAAAGGTAGAGTAGTGGAGGATAGTGATGAGTGAGAGGCTAGATTCTATAGTTCTTTAGATCATGCTGGACCTCTCCCTTAGATGGGGATGCCCCTCCAGGGGTTCCATCCTGTGCGTCACATCTCTAATGAGGAGGATGAGATCTTGACTCATCTACTATCTATTGAGGAGGTGCAGGGGGTCCTCTAGTCTCTCGACAAGGATAAGATCTCAAGCTAGATGGATTTCCTCCTCTCTTTTCATAGGTACCGACCTATCATCGATGGAGGGTGGTTAAGATAGTACAGATAGTTTTTGATTCTAAGGGCATTCCGGAGGAGTGGAAAAAAATGTTGATCATCCTCAACCTAAAGAGACCTAATGCATCGGCCCTAGGGCACTTCAAGCTAATCACTCTTTGTACCACTCTTATAAAATATGTATAAGGATCCTGATCGGCCAACTAAAGCTGGTTGTTTCTCGTTTGATTAGTCTGGATCAGGATACTTTTGTCAGTGGCCATTACATCACCAATAATATCTTGCTCACCTAGGAGTTTATGTATAATCTATAGCGTGCCCCCATTCATCAGAGCCTGATGGCGATCTAGTTAGATATGGAGTAGGCTTGTGATTGGATAAGCTAGTGGATTCTACATCAGATGCTCCATAAATTAATTTTAGGATAGATGGATTGACTGGGTCATAGACTATGTAGAGATTCCAAGCTTTACCATCCTAATCAATGATGCCTCATGGACGTCATTCACTTGGTGGGCAAACTTCACCAAGGGTGCCCTCTCTCACTCTATCTATTTATTTGTATGCTGATGCTCTATCTTATGTTCTTCAGATGATGGTTTAGAGGATAGAGCTGGAGCCCTACTAGCCTGCCCCTAGGATTCAGTCGCTCTCGCACCTTCTTTTGTAGATGACTACTTGCTCATTGATCGGGCTTTGGTTCAAAATGTGAGGTGTTTACAACTATTGTTGAGGCCTACTATCGGGCTTCTATCTAGCTTATGAATTTATAGAAGTCTACAGTCACTTTAGCCTCAAAATGAAAGTCCAAGTAAAGCAGGTAATTTGAGATAGGTTGGAGATCCCTAAGCAGATCGGGATCCTGATCTATCTGGAGGTTCCTATAATAAGATAGAGACTTTGAAAGGCTAACTGTAGGCTCATAGAGCAGTAGATCTGAGATCACCTTAAGGGCTAGCAAGCCAATGTCCTTCCATGATGGGTGGGATTATCCTCATGAGATCGATCTTAAGTTTCATCCGATCTATCTCTTAGCGAACACTGATGTGCCATGCTCTTATCTCAAGGATCTGGAGCAGCAGTTCAAAATTTCTATAGGGCTCCAGATAGGGTGGTCATGGGCTTCAGCTACTTTTCTAGGAGCTGATCTGCCAACATGTGTAGGATGGGGGCCTGAGGATCCTTACTGGTTAGAAGAGAGGCTATGATTGTCAAACAGATTGCTAGATTCCTTATCTAGCCTAATTGCTTGTGGTGTAAGGTGATGAGAGCTTGATATGGGACATAGAGCTAGGAGTTTCTGATCCAGATTGATTGTGGTTGCTCCTTTATTTGGAGGGAGATTTACAGCCATGCTCTAGTAATGGTGGCCGAGGTCAGATGATTAATTGGAGATGAGACTTTGATTGATGTGGGCAAGGATGCTTGATTTCTAGCTTGCCCCTCTCACACTGGCTGACCACATTAGCATGGAGGTCGATGACCACCTGTGGACCTATGATTTGATCACTACCGATGGTAGAGGTTGGAGGGCTCAGGATGTCATCTGTCTCTTTGATGGTTTACTTGCTGATAGGATTCTTGCTATCTTGATTTCTATCTATCAGAGCTAGTATTTAACAGTGTGGGGCCAATCTTGCTGTCCTAAGATTCCTATAAGAGATCTTATTGAGATGACTAGGCCAGTACCAGATAAAAGGATCAAGGCTGTCTGGAACTAGAAAGTGGCTATCCATTTCAGAGTCAGACTTTTCTCTAGAAGGTTGCTTGAGATTGGCTTTCAACATAAACACTTCTTAGGGATAGAGATATGGAGCTTTTGGTTGGCTGTCGGATCTATTGGTTAGAGAATAAGTTGACAGAGCATGCCCTCCTTCATTGTTCGAGGGTCAATTTGATTTAGAGGATTGTGGGTGGTCAGCCTTGGGGGCGAACAATGACCCTTGGCTTTCTTCTTCCTGGATGCGATCCATCAAAGTATGGTTGAGGGTTTGCCTTGGGGGGGGAGGATGGTGTACGTCATCTATCAGATTTGGCTGAGGTTACACCTGTATATTGAATACTGGAGAGAGCCTATTACTTACTGTAGAGTACAGTCATTTCGACACCCATCCCTTGTCATCCCGAGTTTCTAAGACTTCCTTAATGTACCTGCAGCGATTTGGAGGATTCTTTTGATTTCCTAGGAGCTCCTCCTTTAGGGTTATTAAGATCAACTTTGATGGTAGTATTAGGAATGGTAGAGTTGGTGCAAGCTATGTCATCTGGAGTCCGAATGTTAGGCTATTGGCTACGGAAGACTTATAACTTTTTGAGCCGTTCATCCTTAGAGTGGAGCTTCATGCTGCTTTGATGGGCATCATCTGCATGATGTAGGAGCTGTAGGTGGAGAAGATCTTCATTGAAGGTGACTCTGCCATAATTATCAACTGGATCCATAATGAGATGAAGCATCTGGAAGTTCATTCATTCCTCCATGATATTTGGAGATCTCTTCATCATTCCTCCATGATATCTGTTTAGTACGTGTTTTGAGAGATGAATAGTATCACAGATTGGATTGCATTTTTTATTATTGAGCACATCGGAGATTAGATCTGACGTCAAGGTGATGATTGCCTATGGGCCTTGTGGGATATTTTGTATTATGGCTTCTAAGGTTGCACTGACTCTAGAATGGTCTGATCATCTGATTATATCCAAAAAAATAAGAAAAGGTAACGAGTCTAATTAGCTCGGTCTATAAACTTCAAGGGAAGGGAATTCAAGTAGATGTTGGAGCCATTGAATTTGACTTGCCCTTCCAAAGTCAGTAAGTCTTTGTGAAAGCTCTGGCTCCAACAAGTTCAATTTAGCATCACTACATAAATTCCTCAAATCAGATGTCTCCATATTATTAAGTCATTTGGAAGGTTGAAGTCCTTGAAAATTGCAAGATGTTCTTATTGTTAGCATTAAAACATATTACATAATCCAAGACAAGAAGGGATAGGCTATAAGTGGGGCTGTGCTGTGTAACTCCCCTATTGAAATGATTCACCACCTGTTGTTCTTGTCTGTTTGTCAGCTTCCACTTGGAAAGACTATAAGTGTCTCAATAAGCATGCGAACCTACTCCACTAACTTCTACATGGACTCCATAGAGATGTAAAAGAGTTTCTTGAAAAAGCTTGTGATCAACTCACCACTGCCTAGTGCTAGCAAGAATGGAAGGTGAGGAGCAAATGAATCTTAATTGCTGCAAAAAAATCCTCTCCCTACTTGGTCCTTTTTCTCCATTCTCATTCCTTTCCCATTCAGGTGCTCTATGTAATTAGAAGGCTGCTGCCTCTTATGTTCACTTAGGAAGCTTAACCCCCATCTTCCTTCCTACTCATCTGCCTAATCAATGGTTGCTTTGCATCTATTCTTCTATTTACTTGGGTAAAAAAAAGAGGAACTTTGAAGGAACTCCACACCAATATTCTATCTTCAATGCTGGTTTAGCTTTAAGTTCAGATCTAGTATAAGATGAAAGAAAGCAGGTTATCCATCCTATGTTAGTGGAGTTGCAACCACCAAAATCATCAACAAGGATAAGGTCTAGTCTTCATTGAGTCTTTACCCTACAAATATTCGAAACTATGTCTCAATTGAAAACTCCATAGCAAGAATTGAACATTCCAAAGAGTGTATCAAATGATGCAATTGCCCTCTAAAAAACATGTTCAATATGAGGGATAATAGTTTTGAAATGATCTGTTCATCTCCCCAAGAATTACTACCATCCCCTTGTGGGAAAAGTAAGGGTGCATTTGGTTATACTTTTTGATTTTTGATTTTTAAAAAATACTTTATATTTTTTTAATTTTACTATTGAGTAAAAGTAAAAAAGCAAAAAGTATGTTTGATAACTATATTGCTATAAAGCAAAAAGCAACACTTGGGGACGATAAGTGAAGAGCTCGATGAAGGAGAAGGGTTTGAAGAGAGAGAAAGAGAAGGGGTGGGAGGTGAAGAGCTCGATGAGAGAGAAGCATTTGGGTTCTTTACTTTTAGTTTGACATTTTAGATGTGGGGAAGCAAAAAAAGTAGAAAAGCAAGTTTTGAAAAGTAAAAATTTTGCTTTGTATATAAGGCAATTATTTTGATTATTTGATTTTTGCTTTTTGCTTGTCATGGTATTATCAAACATTGCTTTTTGATTTTTACTTTTAAAAATCAAAAGCAAAAAAGGTACTTTTTAATAGTAACCAAATGTAATTAGAGAAAAGTCAGGCTATAATATAGGATAAGATGGATAATAAGAGGTGAACCAATAGTAGCTCAGCTTATTGACATTCTTCAATGTTTGAGACTTGGCTTTTGGTGATGGCATTGCCAGCATATGTATTTAAGAAAAAAACATATAGCTAGAGTGGTAATTGGTTTTGGCATCATGTAGGAGTAATACACTAATGGGAGCATGTTTAAGACTTGAGTGGTGTTTTCAGATCCTTTGTTGACCTCACATTTGACTAGTTGAGTCACCATTCGATTTAAACTTGAGTGTACAAAGTAGATCATCAAGTTCTTATAATCAAAAGCTTAACATCTAAATATGAAATGGATGATCCAACCAAGAATGTGATTGCTTCAAGCTTGAGGAGTTGCTCCAGAAGTTGCACTACTAAGACAAGAAAATGTTTTGATGATAAGATTGATGACTGAATTAATATCTTAAATTTTATTTGTTGGAAGGAAACATTACTTATAATTTCTCAAATGATAACTTGATAGGGCTAGTAACGTTTCCTATTATTCACTGTAAGTTTCTTCTGGTTGCAATCACCATGAAAGCCACCTCGCTCGCGCCATCTACTTTTAGGTGCAAACTAATTGCTTGGATCCAGAGCTCTCACAAGTCACAATGCATTTTGTATGTGGATAATATTTTTTAATCAAAAATGGCATCCCTACATGACAAGAAATAAAAATCTGATTATCGTCTTAGTTCTCTATATGAAAGATTTGAGAGAAGCATCCTATATCCTTGAGAAGAAGATCTATAAAGATAGATCAAAAAGATTGCTTGGATTGTTCAGTCCACGTACATTGATACCGTGCTGAAGTGATTCAACATGAAGAATTTTAAGAAAGACTATCTTTCAATAGGTCGTGAAATTTTTCTCTCAAAAAAAGATTGTCCGACAACTCCTTAAGAGAGAAAGCGTATGAGTAGAATTTCATATACTTCAACAGTAGATTCTATAATGTACACCATAACATGTACGAAATCAGATATGGCATACTCACCAGGGGTCGTGAGTAGATACCAGTCTGATCCAGAAGAAAATCATTGAAAGGTCGTAAAGACCATCCTTAAGTATGTGAGAAATACTAAGGATCAGTGACTTGTGTATAATGAAACTGACTTGAAACTAGTGGAATTTATCGACTCTAGCTTTCAGTCAGACCATGGTGATAGCAAGAGTATATTGAATTTTTTATTATAAATGATGGAGTGATCTGCTAGAAAAATTTCAAACAGCACATTGTGGCTGACTCTGTTTGTGAAGCGGAGTATGTCGCAGCATCCGATGCTGCGAAAGAAGCTGTATGGTTGTGAAAGTTTATCAACGAGCTCGGAGTGGCACCTTTTGTTAATGGCCCTATCTTGTTATACTGTGACAACACTGGAGTCACTACTCAAGTCAAGGAGTTGAAGTCCCATCAACACACCAAGCATATTCTGCACAGCTACCACCTTATCCAGAAGATCATAGATCGAGGTGATGTCGACCTTCAGAAGATCGATGAAAAAAAATTTGATCAATCTATTTACTAAAGCTCTCAAGATCAAGAAGTTCGATGATCACAAATCGAAGATGGATATACGATACTGTACCAATTAGCTTTAGTCCAGATGAAAATTATTGTAAATGTGTCCCAAAGCTAACCACTTGACAATTGTACTTATTCTTGTAAATGTATATAAATTTTCATTAATAAAATTATTTGATATTTTTTATTACAAATTGTCCAGCTTGAAACTTCTATGTTTTAATAAAGTCCTTGGGACTACAATAGATCGACAAAAAAGATTTGTCATTTAGTTCTTAAAAATATTTGCGACCAAATGATATGCTATTAATATGATGATAGCAATATTGAGTATAGATCATTGTGTGCCATATGAATTGATTATCCTCTTAATCAAAGAGTGTGGAGACACTATTATGGTATGCAGATGGAATGTAAGACTACATTTGCATCGAACGTGATCATATGCTGAGCACTCTGCTGTCAAGAGTAGCTCGTGAAGGATATGGGTATAAGTACCCCTCAGACCTAAGACCATCTCGGTGACTTATAAGTAACTGACTGTACTTTGATACTGGACCATCTGAGTTTCTAATTCAGTGATGGAAGGATAATGGATATAGTCAAGTACTTATCAAGTCAATGTGTGACTTAAGATGGAATTAACCCTCTGAATTAGTAGGAGATATGCATCAGTATTTTTCAATTTAGCAAAATCTTGGTCAAGATAATCCATATAATGAATTTAAAGGTTAAATATAATATGGTTGACTTAATTAGGATTGACAGTTAAACCTTAAGTCATCTTGAGCATTAGGGTCAAAGAGATGAATTATATGGTAACTATATGTCAGTAGGTTCTAAAAAGTTACTTTGCAATACTTCGATCTATCGAATCATCGGATCATCATTGCTAGATGGTTACATTGATTAGTATAAGAAGTTGTTTCTATGCTGCTAGCTTAGTTTGAATCTATGGGGTCACATACATAAGAAGATTTGATCAGATCTGATGGCTGAAGAGTTCAATTCGATTGTGACTCTAGTGAGGAGTCTTACTGGGACTGGGACTCTGGAGCAGAGTCCCACAAGGATTGAAACTCTACTGTTTATAGAGAATTCATTAGTAATTATATTACTAATTGACTCAATTTGATTGAGTTAAAATTTTGGATCAAATCTAATGAATGAGATTCAGTTCGACTCAGATTGGATTTAATATGATCAATCCTGATTACAAAAAAATTTGATCCTGATTCGATCAGGATTTGGATTTGGTTAATTTCTAATTAAGTTAAAAATTTGATGAGATATTTAGATTCCTAATTTGGTTAGATTCATTTCTATCAGTGTGTTTAATTCAAATTTAATTTAGATTAGAATTGAACTAGAAATGAAGAGTCCTTGTCAATTAGGACTCTATCCTTATCTCCTTACGCCACATATGGACCCATGCCCTTATCCCCATGCCAAATAGAATTTGGCTTAATCTTTTTGGCATCAAAGTAGTAGACCCAATAAGGGTGGGAAGCAATGGTTGATGACTCATAATTCTATCTCTTGTCAAATTCAAATACAATTCGATTTAGAGATAAGATGAAAACATGAAAAGAATTTTTCATACAAGAAAGTTATTGGTACCCTAATGGATTTTTTTTATTTTTCTTGGAGAGTCCTTCAGCATGTGAGATGTCAAAATCCTTCTCCACATTGTAAAGGATTTTTTGAAATCTTTTGGATGCCCAAAATTAGTTTGCGGCATGGTGATTATGGTGCTCTTTCCTTGGATGAAAAACCCTTGTCCTTGCCTATAAAAAGCAGTTCTTTGTTCTTAGCATCATACATCCCTCTCTTTGCTGGTTTTTATTTTTTCAGAGCTCTTCTCTTTCTCTTCTCTTCCTCCTCCAAATCTTTCTTGCTTTGGAGTGTCTAAGGTACTTGAAGAAAAAGAAAGAGATCAGCCATCGAACTAGCTTGCAGGCTAGCACCTCCAAGCCTCCGATCTGCGTCAGTTTTCACGTAAATTTTTCTATAGAGGTCAGATGATTTTATGTGACTATGAGTGATCTGAGGAATATCCTCTCTAAGTGTTGGACTAGAAAAGATCAAAATCCAATTGATTTAGTAATCATCTCTAACCTATTTTGATCATACCATTAGATCTAATAATTAGATCTAGGATTTCAGCATCGATGAGATCGATGTAAGTTTTATTTTTAGATCTAAAGTACATCATATTTTATATATTTTTTCATGATATGATAGTCTAGATTAGATCTTATGTATATGATTTAAATTAAATTATTTAATTTTTCTTTTCACTGCATAAAATTTTTAAAATTGCATACATAGCACTATCTATGTTTTCTTTGAGATTATTCTAGTATACACCCGAGCATCATCAAATGGATCAGCCGATCAACCCACCAAAGGCATCCTAACCAAACCCTCAAAGTTTGA
Source organism: Elaeis oleifera (assembly GCA_000441515.1). Taxonomy (NCBI): domain Eukaryota; kingdom Viridiplantae; phylum Streptophyta; class Magnoliopsida; order Arecales; family Arecaceae; genus Elaeis; species Elaeis oleifera. The sequence continues at coordinate 174,797 of KE505158.1, read as the reverse complement.
ATATGGATCAACAAGCAGTCGAAGACGTGAAGCCATCCGATCTTCTAGACAAGACTTTCCATGAGCAAGAGTCTCAACAGCAACTTAACAACAAGCAATCATTTCATAGGGAGACCTAACTGATCTATGAGTCTACCTGATGATAGAGATCAGGCATATGTCGAAGACGGCCACCCAACAATTTTGTAGCGGTGTGGTTTTGGAAATTTTCAAGAAGACTACCACTATAAAGAGAACATATCCACGAAAGAGGTATATACAAAAGTCCTTTTTCATTCATTCAATATTTACAAAAACAGCACCAAAAAGGCACCATTAGGAAAAAAGAAGAGAAGAAATAAAAGAAAGGGAGGTGTGAAGGAATAAGGAGGAGGGCCTAATCTTCATATGAAAAAAATATCCGACCACCTCATCGCTATTTTTTAGATGAAGGCAGTGCAAGTCCAACCGCAGCATCATATAGTTTATACAGACTTTGCAATTCTCAAAGCTCCGGATGAACCTGGCAGCTGAAGTATCCAGGAGTTTCATCTTGAAGGCCTCTGAGACCTTGTACTCTGTGATGCAGTGGGGTCGTGCCTCAGCAAAGGCATCAACAGCAGTGTCCTGGCGGGCCACTCCCCCGGGAACAAAGGACCCCTCGCATGGGGCCCTTAGAGGAGGCGGCACCCAACCCATGCTTGGATGCTTTGGTGAGGCAATCTTCGCCCTCTTAGGCAAAGGCTCTCCCCTCAAGTACTTGGCTTTCTTCTTTGCCACTTCTTTCACCAGACGTGGTAATGGCTCCATCACTATAAGTTACCTAGAGAAGACCAGTGAAAGCTCCTCGTTGGATGCATCTACTGTAAGGAGGGTAGGCTATTTATATGGGTTTCAAGTGATGCATGCCCAACCAACCAGCAATCAGGTCGTGCTATGTGTCTAGCTCTCAAATGTAGATAGCCACAGCTATTAACCGCACTCTTTCATTATCAAGGATCAACCAATGGAATGCTTCAAGACCTGCTTTGATCCACCACATAGCAACCTGGGATTGACTGGAGACAAATCCCTAGCTCATTCCCTTGGAAAATCTCCTTTGCCACGATGGCGGATGAAGTTTCGAGATGCCTCATGGATCGATGCTTGGGTTCTCAATGAGCGAACCCACAAACTAACCTTAATTGAAATGATGCCAACCATCGAGACTCTCCAAACTTATCCTAAAGAAACCTCGGATTCACCCATCGAAGGTTTTGGATCAGGTGCACCCAACTAAGATGATAGCAACCTGCATCGAAGGATCTTCAGACATCAACATCTTAGGGTTCAGGGCATCATCTGATGACCCCGATTTCATCTAAAAATCCTTGATGAGATTCAAGGTGGAAGAAGCTAGCTCAGCACCGATGGAGACCTAGACATGATGAGTTCTATAGTGGCCCTCAAGATCATGATCGAAGAGACAGTCCAATCCTAATTCCACCTCAAAGGCACCACCATAGGTAGTGGATAGCTGTCGAGCCCAGGAGCGTCCAATGACTACAAGCACTAATCAAAAGGCCATCCCGATAGCAGGGAGCCATGCTTTGGCATGCCATCTCAAGGTCTGATCAGTGAACTACTTTCGAAAATAAATCCTTCGAACTAAGAAGTGGGAGGCAAGTGTTGGACTGCACTTTGTCCAACTGATGATGTGGTGATTCCTTGATGACATGGCAGACATAGGGCAATGTGATCTGGCCACAAGGACTGCATGGCCTGGATGACATCATGTGGCCCCTTTGACAGCTCCATGGACTTCGGCTACGATCCGACCATCTGGATAAGATTGGCAGCTCAGCGATATCTACATCATTGGACAATCGCCGACCCGTTCGAACTCCACCCCAGTCCTCCATGAGATTTGTCAAAGCTCCTAAGGGTCTCTATGTGTGGGGCATCCCCACCTGATAGCCAATGGTGCTAGCAACCTTTTCTACTAGTGGAAGATTGGTCCCATCAGGGCCGACTAAGATCCAGTACCTCTATCTCTCTAATGGTGACCTCTCCAATGAGCGGTGACCTGCTACTTGATAGGCCTCCTCCCATAAAGGGACAAAGCCAACATCACAGGGGTTCCCTCTCTTACTCTCTCAGGCTCTCGCCACTCACCCTTATTGTTCTCCCTCTCTGACTATAACTGACTTAAGCATCGGAGGATCTCCTACTGACGGCATGCAGACTTTTTTTGTAGATACTCGGAGAGCCTATCCAATGTCCCCCACTCCAACTTGATGGCAGTCCCTGTCATGCTACTCATGCCATGTCACCCAGACCAGAGAGGAGCAGTAATAGACCCCATCAAAATCATTATACAATATTGTAAAACAAATTTATGACTCTCTTGCCATTCATTTTCAAAATTTTTTTATCATTACCTAAGAACAAGAGAGAGATGTAGCTGCTGCTCTCAATCTCTAGCTTTTTTAGATTTGCTTTTAAAATTCTAAATATTTAAATAATTATTTCATAGGGGTGTTATAATAAAAAACAACAACAATATGGAAGAAATGATTGGTAGTATTTTTTGATTATTATTAATTTGAGAAAAATATCACTTTCACATTGCACAATCTATTTTAGAAAGAAATAAATATTTGAGTTTTAATATGGAAAATAAAAATAATGATATTTATTTATATTATAATGGACTACTCTAGTGCGAAATCATATGTTATTTTTCTCTATTTCTGGTAAAATATAATGACTCCAAAACTATCACAATATCTATTAATTACAAGATTATAACAACCATAACAATATAAATTATCATGTTCTAATAGACACTTGTAACATTATATAGCAGCCTTTATTTGAACCACTTGATCCTTATAGTAGTGTTGGATATGGGGTGATGATCCTAAGATCAACGGTGACATGGATAGAGGTGATGAGAATATTATCTTTGATCGCAATATTTTGATCTTATATGGTAGTGATTATAAGTCATCCCCACTCCTAAAATTATCACCTAACTTTGAGATAAGAATTCTATCCTTGAGGATGAATATTCAAGATCACCCTTGGATAGTGTCTTGGGTTGAAATTTGGGAATAAAAAAGCTCCCCAATCCAGCATAAAAATATCAATACACTAGTATACCATTAGTATATTATATCAGTATTGTTTATCTTATATCATATTGATATTTCTATTGCTATCATATTATTATTTTATCTTCATTTTTAAATTATAATAAGAGTATATTATTTATTTATATTTATATTATGAAATTAATTAATATATTAGTTCTATTTATCTTATTTTAAATCAAATAATATTATTATAAATAATAATATATTATATAGTCAGTGATCTTAGATTCCATGAAATACTAAATAGATTACTTGATAGATATGCATGGATCCTTAATCACCAAAACATAGCATACTAAATATGATGATCTTAGATCATCAAGAATCGGATTATCTCAATATAAGTATCACAAGTAATCTAATATTATCTTAGTGATGCTATTTGGGTCATCAAACACCCTCTATATGTAGACAATAGCCATAGCTTCCGGAATAGAGCTAAGGTCCATTATAAATAATAATTGTCTACCATATATAGACTTGGGCAACAAAATTGTGGCCTAAGCATGGAAGCAAGGTACACTATCTTGGTATTGTACCTCATATTGGTGTCATCCTATTACTGTATTGGAAATTGCTAAGAAAGGAAGGAAGAATTTTGAGATTGTGCGAGTAGATGAATGACTTCATCATTTAAGATCTATGTAGGTGGATGGATGATAAATGATAGAGCACTTTAAAAACTATGCAAATGGATAAATGATAAAAATAGAGTACTTTGAGATCTATGTAAACAAAGAATGGTAAAGGTTGAAGTGATCTAAGATTTGTGCACATGGATGGATGATAGAAGATGAAATACTTTAAGATCTATGTAAATGAATGGATAATGAAGGATGAACCACCTTAAGATTTATACAAGTAGATGAATGACAAAGGATACAGTACTTCAAAATTCATATAAATAAATGAATGATAGAGGCTGAAATGCTTCAAGATTTGTGCAAGCAAATGGATATAGAGAATGAGATGCTTTATGATTTGTGTAGGTAGATAAATAGTGAAGGATAGCGTGCTTTAAGATTTGTGTGGATAGGACTGAGCATTTTGAGATTTGTGCAAGTAAAGGATCATAGATGAAGCATTTTGAGATATGTGCAGGTAAATGGATTATAGATAGAGCTTTGCGATCTGGATAGGTGAATGAATGACAAAGAATGAAGCTCTTTAAAATTTATGTATATGGATGGATGATGAGGCGGAGCGTTTCAAGGTCCATGCTAGTAAATGAATGCAAAAGGATAGGCACTTTAAGATATATCCAGATAGATGAATGATAAAAAATGAAGTGCCTGAGATTTGTGCAAGTAGATGAATGGCAAAGGACAACCTCTCTAAAGTAATGATATTTTTATCTTTTTTTGATTCCATCAGGGGTGTTAGCATTCAATAGATAGGTTATATTGCAATAAATTTGAAGTTTTGATGGTCAATTGGCACTTTTAAATTTTGAAGTCTAGGTGTAAATGACCAAACTTGAAGGAAGTCACTATTATTTTTCTTAAAAATTCAATGCCTACCATTCAGCACTTATCAGGATAATATCATTCTTTACTGAAATGTTCAAAAGGTTCGTGTTAGATTATAGTTGGCATTGGCCCTCTAAGGGTGAGGTGGATGTAGAGTGAAAAGTGGGAATTAATTCCATCGAATCTCAAAAAATCTAATTTTTTACAATATTTTCAAGTATTTCTATACTACACATGATGTGCAATCTAAAATTTTTCAAAAAACCATCATGGTAGAAGAACATTCATCATAGTATGGAGAGGATCACTTAGGGAGATATTTCAATTACTAAGTATTGTTTCTTATGTTTTTAGGACTTTGACCGTTGAATGTTAATGGTATATTACGTTGTAGACCAGATATTATATTATAAACTATCAAGATTTTACTGTGATGAAAAGATTTTCAAATATAACTTTAATCTTTATTTGCCATTATGATATTTAGAAAATATAGGCTATTGAGCAATTGATATGTGCGGTGTGGCTCGCTGTGCAAGCTGCCGTACTATAGTTGGGAGCCTCTAACATTCATAATGAAGGTGACTTTGCCACTGTAACTTCTTGGTTGCACAAAGCACTGTTACAGCATCATGTGAATAATCCTTTGCTTCTTGACTTGAGGTATTGGTTTCAATTTTTGTCACATATAACTGTTCTCATGTGCATCGTGAGGCAAACCAAGTGTCAGAACATTTAGCTCATAAGGCCTTGTTTGGTGATTTTAGCTGTTATTCATCGTATGATTTTGATTCTCACTGATAATTATTGCTTCAAGCTGATGTTT
>KE505158.1:101560-117531 GCA_000441515.1 Elaeis oleifera | reverse complement strand
CAAAGTGGTAATTAGTTTTGGCATCATGTAGGAGTAATACACTAGTGAGAGCATGTTTAAGGCTTGAGTGATGTTTTGAATCCTTTGTTGACCTCAAATTTGACTAGTTGAGTCACCATTCGATTTAAAACTTGAGTTTACAATGTAGATCATCAAGTTCTTATAATCAAAAGCCGAACATCTAAATATGAAATGGATGATCCAACCAAGAATGTGATTGCTTGAAGCTTGAGGAGTTGCTCCAGAAGTTGCACTACTAAGATGAGAAAATATTTTGATGATAAGATTGGTGACTGAATATCTTAAATTTCTATTTGTTGGAAGGAAACATTACTTATAATTTCTCAAATTACAACTTGATAGGGCTAGTAATGTTTCCTATTATTCGTTGTAAGTTTCTTCTGGTTGCAAGCACCATGAAAGCCACCACACTCGCACCATCTACTTTTAGGTGCAAATTAATTGCTTGGATCCAGAGCTCTCACAAGTCACAATGCATCCTAAGCATTTTGATTTTATTGGGTGCCTATCACATGCATCGCACATGCCCCGGATGCACTAGCAATAAAGGCTCTTTGAAACCCTAATCTCCCCATTGCCTCTCTCAATCTCTAACTCTCAACCTCCTCCCATAGCCTCCTTCATCCATCTTGTCCCTCCCATGGATCGGGTATGAGGACCCATCCCTTTGAAGTTTTTGCATGAATTTTAAAGCAATTGGAAGAAAAAAGAGAATCCCGATTGGACTCTATTTCTTGCTCTCTTGTGTTCGACGAAGCCAAAGGATAGAGGCTCAATTCGAGTCAAATTTGGCCTAAAATCCTAGAAAGTCTCCTCTATAAGAAGGGCTCCACCTCTCCGCTGAGTTCCATCATGATTTTTCTAAGAAATCATTGCTGATCGCCGCTGATCTCTCAAGTATTTTCCTTCAATTTTCTTGGTTTTTCCACTAAAAGGACTGCTGGATCCCTTCCCTTTGGCTTTGCTGTAATTAGGTAGCCTCTTCTCCTTTTTCTTGGGATTTTCCTCATCATCGACCCACAGTTGGAGCCGAAAGCCACCATTTTTATTCAAACGGGGCTATCCCTGTACGGGCTGGAGTTCCGTCGACCCCCCCAACCAGCCATGGCCGTCATTGGGGCATAGTTTCATCACCGCCAATTGCCACCTCAGGTGGCTGGCCTCGGTCTTCCACTGCTGTATGTGGGAGAAGGGACACGGGGAGGGTGTCCCCTATTTTGGAGAAGAAGAAAAGAATAGAGCAGAGAGTCTCTCTCTTCTCTAATTATTTTGATTAATTGATAATTAATTAGTTAATCATTTATTTATTTATTTTCTCTCTCTTGGATGGATTAGAAAAATTTTAGATGAAAAAAATTTTGGGGACTTGTGTACTTTTTTAGATGGACAAAGGGATCCATAAGGAAAAGAATCTAAGAATTTATCAGCGGACCCTAGTGAACCCTAGTAGAGGGTTCTAGACAGATGGTCCCTATTAGAGATTTTATTTTTATTGTTAATTTTGAATTTATAGGAGAACCATTTTTGGGATAAGAATAGATTGAATAGGATTCTTGACATTTGAATCACAAATCTATTGAGTTTTTTTTTGATACATAAGATGAGATGAGGGGCAACTGGCATAGGAACCCCCTTTGGATGTGACCATGAAGGCTCCCACCCACTGAGTGAATGTTCCATGTGGGGAGCAATAAGCACAATCCCCACCCTACCATGCCTAAGTGGAGACCCTGGGTCAGGTGAGTACATCACCCCCAACCTCACCTTGGCACATGGAGGACCAGATGCCGCATCCGAGCACATCCGTCTAGGCCTCGAGGGATAAATCTCTATTTTTAATCGACTGCATATGGCCTTGAACTTGGGATGCGAGGAATGGATGCCAACGCCCGTTCCAACTGGGCTACCACCACAATGGTTCTATTGAGTTTTGTTTGACGATAGTAAAGGTAAGGATTCCTAGAAATTGATCACTTATTTATATAAAATTATTTTATGCATTAGTGATTTCAATCTATTTATTTTGATAGTAGTATGTTATATACTTAATTGTTAAGTATGCATTTATAACTTATTCGATGTTATGTATTATATATCATTGACCCTATCTTGGATGATTTTTGATAATCATGTGCATCAAGATATTTACAAAGAGATGGATCCTAAATTTCAATACCTAATAAGTCGGTAATTGAATTATGTGACTGAATGAGGGATTGTAGTGCTCTGGACTAGCCACTTTATTACTACCTTCTTATGGGCTTGAAACAAGGCCATAGTAGTTTAAGATTGAGCACTTATGATCTTTTGAATTAGCCACTTTATAAGTGCCCCATCACGGGCTTGAAACATGGTTATGGTAGTTCAACGTTGAGCACTTATGGTCTCTTAAACTAGCTACTTTCTTAGTTTCCTCCCATAGACTTGAAATATGGTTGTGGTAGTCTAGAGGACTAGCCACTTTGTTCCCTATTATGGATGGTTATGGTAGTCCACAAACTAACCATTTTTGTTGCCTTCTCATAGGCTTGAAATATAACTGTGGTAAATTAGAGCTGAGCACCTTAATATGATCAGATCCAATATATATTGGTTTCAGATAATGGTATGATTCATTAATGCACAAAGAGATATGTTTGCTATGCACATTTTATAAATTGTGATATCTTTTGATATGTGATTTATAAGAGTAATAATCATTGTTATTTTTTATTTATTATTATTATATTAATATTTATGTGTGAAAATTTTTATTAGACTATAAAGCTCATAATTCTCCTCCTCTTTTCTTTTTCAGAGTTACAAGATGTTTGTACTTGACTAAGGTTGGGATTATGATTTGAAGGATTGACTAGATAGAATATCAATAATATCAGTTAGATGATCAAGTCTTAAAAATTATACAAGGTTTGATATTTATTAATATGAAATTATTTGTTATGAATTGAGATCGGTAGCATTCATAGAATGTTGATGTTATAATGAATTTTTAAGATCTTGCATATTCTTTAGGGATTTTGTCTTAAGGAGTATGCGGCCATTATGTATTTGACCCGAGTACTGGATTTGGGATGTGCCAGAGTATTTCTCTAGAATGACTGGAGAAAAAGCAAAATTGATGAGAAAGGATCAGGTGAGGAAAATTAGAAGTTGGTGAGCAAAGGATTGAAAGAAAAAAAGATGGACTCCTTTGGTTGTGGCATTACTAAGGAATATTATTATGATAATGGTGTATACGATCCAAATCCTTTCATCCTAATCTAATCTAATCCAATCTGATGGTTCTCCAAAACCTAACCCTAGCATTTCCCTCTATTTATTTTGAGTGTGCTTCTCCATCTTCTCCCTTATCCATCTTCCTTGTATATTTTTGCTTATTATAAATATAGTTCTATTTTTATCAAAAAAAATTAATTGTTAATGTATTCCTCTATAGGTAAGTCTACTTGATCTCAAATAAATAAGGAGACAATAAACTAGTTGTTTAACCTTCTTTTTGGAATGGATGGGTATTTGAATTAGATGCAATAGACTATTTTCTATCTTCTTTTGATTTGAGATTTCATATTGAAACATTACTCTTCCAAATATATTTCTCTAATTCTACCAAAAAAATATATTTCCTCAAGAGTGACATAATCTAATAGTTTTTCGTTATGACTCCGCCTAAAATATACGTGTGAGTACCCCAAATATATACGTATCTGATATGATAGTATCTGTTTAGTTAATCTTTTCTTTTTTCCTGAAAAGACCAGAGAATCGATTCTGTTTCCAACTTAATATCACGTGCATTGCATGTGACATGGACTAATTGCCCTCTGAAATGCTAGTCTTCCCATCACCTCTCATGATCTCCCATCGGCCATCTCTCAACCTCCTCCTATGGGCTCCTCCATCCATCTTCTCCTCCCATGGATAGGGTTTCTCTGGAATGATTGGAGAAAAAATAGAAATTGATGAGTGAAGGATCAGACAAGGAAAATTGAAAGTTGGTGAGCGAAGGATTGGGGGAAGAAAAGACGGACTCCTCGAAATATTATTATGATAACTGTGTATGTGATCCAAATCTTTTCACCCTAATCTAATCTAATCCGATCCGATGCTTCTCCAGACCCAAACCCTAGCATTTTCCTTGATCTTATCCCACATATGTGATACGAATCTCTTTGATTCATTTTCCTTTTAAGTCTTTTTCTTAATTGTTTTGCTTGGGCCCTAAGAAAAGCTCGTTAATTTAGGTCTCTTGAACCATTTTCTTATCTTCTTGATTCACTTCTTTATTTAGTTTGCTTGTACTACAAGAAGAAGGCTATCATAGGCCTATAAATATGTAACCCTTGGGATCTTTTTGAATCAATCAAGAGTCATTCTCCTTCCACCTATCTTCTATTCTCTCTCTTCTCTGGAGGTTTGATCCCCTCGAAGTGATCAATAGAGGCCCTCGAAGTGATTGGCATCTCTATTATCCTTGGATACGATCCAGGTTTGTAGCATCTTTCGGATCAAATTTGTACCATTTGGTATCAGAGTCAGGTTATCCTCTTGCCCTGCAACCATCCCATGTTATCCTTTGCACCCATCGCCACCACTAAGTGTATGCAAATAAGATCAAAGATCAAGCAGATGGACGAAGACTTCAAAAATGTCACCAAGACACATCTGACCAAGCTTGACAGCCATTCTGGCTGGCTTGAAAGAGAGATGCGGGATATCAAAGATTTGATCTTCAGCCCCAATGAGCAAATCAAATTCCAAACTGCCATTAAAGAACAAAGGTCAACTTTAAGCTTTGATAAGAGTCCTTTGCTTCCCACTTCCCCTCCACATTCATTTAATCTTGAGATGAGGCCATAACAGTACAATCAAAGGTTATGTGGCTAGACTTCCTTGCTTTGATGGTGAAGATATCCAAGGGGTGGATCTATCGAGCTGAACAGTTCTTTAGATTTAATCAAATTGAAGACTCCCAAATGATCATTCTCACTCCAACCATATAGAGAAAGAAACCTTATAATGGTTCCAATGGTATGAGATGAGACAAAGGATGGAAAATTCGAGAAAATTTGTGGAGGCCCTCTATACCTGTTTCGGGCCTTCCCTATATGAAGACTATATGGGGTAGTTGACCAAACTGCGCCAAGGACCTATATAGTCTATCAAAGACTACATAAGCCGTCTTGAGATGCTCGCCAATCAGACTATTGGACTCCCCCTAGAGTTCTATATAAGTTGCGAGGTAAGTGGATTGTGAGATGACATCTGACATGAGGTACGGACTTTTCAACCTAAAATCTTATTGGGTGCTATTGGCTTAGTCCATTTTTAGGAGAAAAAGTTGTTGGCACAACGCTGCTTGGGAAGACCTACACTAGTTTGAGTGGCAACTTCCACAACAACACTAATACTAACAACACCAACTTTTAAAGAAGGAACCTCGATGCCACCTATCAAGTGCTTAACTCTAGTTGAAGCTAAAGCAAGGATGGAAAAGGCCTATGCTATAATTGTGATGAAAAATATAGCCTCGATCATCACTGCAAAATAAACAGCTATTTCTAATTGAAAGCAAGTCAGATGAAGAAGAAGAATTTTCCTCTAAAGAAAAGAAGAAGCTCCAAAATTTTTAAAGAGATATCACTGGAGATCTCGATGCATGCCATATCTGGATCCCTCTCTTCCCAAACAATGTGGGTGAAAGGGATGATAAAGCAACAGCTGATCACTATCCTCATTGATTCTGACAGTACTCATAATTTATTGATCCAACACTTTCCAAGAAAATCCAATGTTGCATCAACAAGGAGAAACATCGAAGTAATGGTGGCTAATGGGGAGAAACTTGCAACAAGTGGTAAATGTACTAATATACCGATTTCTATCTAAGAATTTAAATTTCATTCTGATTTTTATGTTCTTTTCCTTGGAGGATGTGAGGTAGTACTTGGGGCTCACTAGTTATGTACTCTCGGGCCTATTCTTTGAGATTTCTCAAATCTTTCTATGCAGTTCATATCACACGGGAAGCAATATGCTCTGAGAGGTTTTCAAATGTCAGTCTCACAAATTATAAGCAGTCATGCCATTGAGAAGATCCTATCTAAAATAGGATGTGCCATCTATATGATCCTCCACTCTTTGGAAGGAAAGAAGCAGATGAAGAATTGCCAGGTGATCTGCAAACTCTATTGAAGACCTTTAATGACATGTTGGCTACTCCTTCCTCACTTCCTCCTCAATAAGCATGATCATCGGATTCCACTCCTACCGACAGCACTCCTCCAAATATTTGGCCTTATCGCTACCCTCACTATCAAAAGGGGGAGATAGAGCGGCAATCTCAAAGATGTTGGCTAGTGAAATTATTCAGCCTAGCCAAAGTCCATACTCATTGTCAGTATTGATGGTGTGAAAGAAGGATGGATCTTGAAGGATGTGTGTTGACTATAGAGCACTTAACAACATAACCATCAAGGACAAGTTTCCAATCCCAATCATAGATGAGTTATTGGATGAGTTACATGGAGCAGCATTCTTTTCGAAGCTTGATTAAAGGTCAGGCTACTATCAACTTCGAGTGCATAAAGAAGACATTCACAAGATGGCCTTTAGGACTCACGAAGGTCACTTTGAATTTTTAGTTATTCCATTTAAACTGACTAATGCCCCCTTTACTTTTCAGAGTCTTATGAATGATGTCTCCAAGCCCTTCCTATGGCAGTTCGTTTTAGTATTTTTTGATGGCATTCTTATTTATAGCCATACTTGGGAAGACCATCTCTCTTACTTTGAGGTAATCCTTCACACCCTTTGGCAAAATAAATTATTCATCAAACAGTCAAAGTGTTCTTTTGGCAAGAAATAGGTGGAGTATTTAGGGTATATCCTCTCTCAAGATGGAGTAGCAACTGACCCTCAAAAGATCAATTACATGTTGGAATGGTCAATCCCAAAAATCTTAAAGGATTGCAAGGCTTTCTTGGTCTTACAAGGTACTACCATAAATTCATCAAGGATTATGGCAAGATTGGTGCCCCACTCACAGCTCTCTTAAATAAAGATTCTTTCTAATGGAGTGAGGTGGTAGAGTCGACCTTCAATGATCTAAAGCAAGCTATGATTTTAACTCCAGTCTTAGCCTTGTCAGATTTTTCAAAGAAGTTCATTATTGAGAGTGATGTCTCGGACATAGGTATCGGAGCTATCTTGATATAAGAAGGGCGACTATTAGCCTTCACTAGCAAAACCCTCTACAAAAAGCACTTGAGGCTACCAACTTATGAGAAGAAATGATGGCCATACTACATGCTGTCCAAAAATGATGACAATACTTGATGGGGAGACACTTCACCATTTACACTAACCATCGCAATCTTCGATATTTGATGGACCAGTGATTGACTTCTGAGGTGCAGCAAAAGTGGACAACCAAGCTTTTGGATCTTAGTTATGAAATCAAATACAAAAAGGAGCTAAAAATTTAGTAGCTGATGCATTATCTTGGAAATGGATGCTCAACTACTCATCATCTGGCGACCACTTCCTAGTTGGGTCCAACAAGTTTAAGAAGCCAAGTATGATGAATTCCTACAAGATATCATCTGAAGGATTCAAAATAACCAAACAAGGTACCTAATTATACCTTCAATAGAGGGCTTCTTCGCTACAAAGGCAGGGTGGTTTAGGTCCTAACATTGAATGGAAGAAAGAAGTGCTCAAATTACTCCATGATGTTTCTGAAGCAAGCCATTCTAGCTTTTACAAGACATATAAGAGGGTTACCAAAATCTTCTATTGGAAGGGCATTAAGGAGGATGTCGAGAGGCACGTCACTTTATGCGATATTTGCTAATGGAACAAAAGTGAAATGACATCACCACCAGGATTTTACAACCGTTACCTATGCTGTAGTGCATTTGGTCAAATATCTCTATGGACTTCATTGATGGACTTCCAGTATCTTATAGAAAATAACTGTAATGGTTGTTGTTGATTGACTCTCTAACTATGCACATTTCATCTAAGTTGCCCACCCTTACAAGACCCCCCAAATTTCACAACTACTTATGGAGCATATTTTCAAACTACACGGGATGCCAACTTCAATTGTTAGCAATCGAGATCTATTATTCACCAGCTCTTTTTGGAAGGAGCTATTTAAATTCTAAGGAACCAGACTAGCTATGAGCTCCTCATACCACCCTCAATCAGACGGCTAGACAGAAGTCATTAATCATTGTTTGGAATCTTACCTTAGATATTTTGCAGGACAACAACCTAAGACATGAATCAAGTGGCTTCCGTGGGCTGAGTGGTGGTATAATACAAGCTATCATTCTTCTATCAAAATATCTCTATACGAAGTAGTTTATAGGTAGACACCATCCACAGTGCTCTCCTACATTCTAGGGACCACCAACGTAGATGTAGTAGAGTGAGAATCAAACAATCAAGATCACATCCTATGCTTGCTTCAGGAGAATCTTAATGAAGCTCAAGCTCGAATGAAGCTACATACTGACAAACACCATTTAGAAAGGAAATTTAATGTGGGAGATATGGTATATCTCTGATTACAATCCTATCGATAGACTACTATCACTGTCCACAACAATTTAAAGTTATTTCCATGATCTTATGATCCTTACAAGGTTCTAGAGAAGATTGAACGGGTTGCTTACAGGCTTCAATTACCTCTTGGATCAAAATTCATCCTACCTTTCATGTCTCATTTCTAAAGAAGAAAGTGGGCTTAAATGACGTAACAATATCATAACTACTAGATCTGGAAGATGGTACACTAAAAATTCAATCCGTTGCTATTTTGGACCGGTGCATGAAAAAGCACAAGTATCGGAATGATGCTATAACTAAGATGCTAGTCTAATGGGCTCACTTGCCACCCAAAGATGCAACTTGAGAAAGTTGGAACAAATTGCAAGAGCGCTTTCCAAATTTTTAACCTTGAGGACAAGGTCAAAATCGAGGAGGGCGAAATGATACAAATCTCTTTGATTCGTTTCTCTTTTAAGTCTTTTCCTTAATTATTTTACTTGGGCTTTAAAAAAAGCTAGTTTAGGCCTCTTGATCAATTTTCTTATTTCTTGATCCACTTCATTATTTAGTTTGCTTGTATTACAAGAAAAGACTATCATATGGTATAATATGTAACCCTGGAGTTTTTAGAATCAATCAAGCATTATTCTCCTTCCACCTATCTTCTATTCTCTTCCTTCTCTGGAGGTTTGATCCCCTAAAAGTGATCAATGGAGGCCTCTGATCCTCTTGAAGTAATCGGCATCTCTCTGATCCTTGGATACTATCCGAGTTCGTAGCATCTTCTGAATCAGATTTGTACCAGTATGCTTCTCCTCCATATTAATTTACCAAGCATAGGAAGATCTATCCATCCTCTCCCATATCCATCCTTCGCACCAAGCAAAAGGCTAAGGTTTCTCCTCAATATTATGATTTATCTTTTCTTTTTTTGCTTTTCTTGTTCCCTCAATCATGTGCATGTATATATTATTCCACAGCTCTTTGACGGTGAAGGGGAATCGGAAGAGGATTCGGATGGTGAATTAATGATGGGTGCAGTTGTAGCATATCTATGGGGCAAGTTCGACTTGGAAGGACCTAAAGGAAGTACTGGAGAGAATGTGCCGATTTGTTAAAATTGGCCCTTGAGAATACAATAAGGATAATGTATGTTTTCCTTTAATCCACTTCTCTATACATATGTGATATTGTAGCATAATGATAGAGCTGAAAGCTTAAAAAGATGAAAGAAATTTTCTCCTTTTTCGCAAATATTCTCTTTCCATATGGAAAAAGTTTCTTGTAGGGAACAAATTATAAGCTTGTGGAGGTGATCAAGGTAAACACATGGCCTATTGCTGGTGTGATATATTATATAACCTATACAGCCAAGGATGCTACTGCTGCTGATGGTATTCCTCGGGTCTTTCAAGCATATATGGACTTGGTTGATACTAGTGTGGAGGTCTGTCTTTGTAGGCTTAAGCCTACATAATGAATTAGAGGTGAATTTTTAACTTATTTCATCTTGAATTGCTTCTATTTTTTTAATGTGCCTTCTATTTTAAGTTCTTCACCTTTTGAAGTCAATTAAGACCAGTTTTAAGTTCCTTCCGACCTTTCCTGGGTGCAAAAAAATGAGAAAAGAAGGGAGAAGAAAGGATCAACTCTTAGATTTATTTATGCTTCCCACGTTATGCCTGAGTAGAAAATAGCTTCAAGGATACTTTTTGTGGTTTCTGTCATCCAATATTTTAAGTATATAAATAGTGAAATAGTGATGGCTGGAGTTACCAGCCTGTTTTGGATTCCTGTATTATTTTAAGTCTACTTATCATAATGGATTATAATAGAGGCTTTATAAAGATCATAAGACTTCTAGATTAATAGATTTTGCTAGCTAGAAAAGAGGGTGGGGGGGGGGGGGGTACATTAATTAATCACCATGTGCGCACCCTAACCTCTACTCCCTTCCTATTTTAATGGTGTCGGATGTAATTTTCTTGCAAGATTGGACATCTTCTTGTTGGTGTTGGAATGGTGGTATTGTCTAATGATATTGTTGATGTATGGGACATTAGGCTTGATCAAGATAAAGTTTGCGACTTTTAGGGTAGGCTTAACATTTTTCAAATAGTAAAATCTGTGGTGTAGTCATTTACCTTTAGGAATTGTAATTAAATATTGTAATTAGTTGGATTCTATGTTATGCCTATTTTCAAAATGAAAAATGGGTGGATGTAACTGTATTTTATGTAACATCTATTTCTGAGTTGTTTCTTCAGTGACCATTTAAGTATACATTTTCATTGTTTATTTTTCTTTTGCCCTCACATATTTGATGCATGTAAAATTGCATTTTAAATGGGTTTTATGGCAGTTGATTACTAACCTATAAATTTGTTGCTTATTCTTGTCTTTCACTAAATGCAGCAAAAAGTTTTGAGGAAAAAATAGTGATTGGGTCCTCTAAAAATGATGCTTTGGATATAAATACTCTCTAAAAGTTTATCCAAATATGCAGAATTTCTGGTAGTATAAGTTGAATCCGAACATTTCAATGATCAAACAACCATATCTCCTTTTGCATAACATTTTCTTTTGAAAAAAATTGTCCTCATTGCATTTATGAGGAGGGTCTTTTGGTGGTAGCACTACTTGATAAAAGACTTCGTCTCTCTCTCTTTGTTGTTGGCTTCCCAATAGAGCTAAACTTTTAGTCCATAAGGCTAAAGGGAACAACCTTTAAAGACCAAGTATTAGCTGCTTAAAATTGGAAGGATCATCAAGTTTTAGTTTGGAAAGTTATAATAGCAATAAGAATGCAAATATGTATATGTTTGTGAGGAGAGAGACTAGGGTATGTGGCAAAGTTAGATGTAGGTGTAGTTGCAAGTGCGGTTGGAGGGAAGTGGGTGTTTTAATAACTCCTGGGTAAGAAAGTACTTCAAACGTGGGAGTAGGCTCAATATTATAGAATTCCATTGTTGGCATGCTACCCAAGGTTGATGATTCTTGCTACTAAAGCGAAACTTGTTCACCAAAATGTGTCTTCACTTATCTTTCGATTAAATCTGTTCCTTTTAGTCTTGATTTATGGTCTACAAGATTATAAGAGTTGCCTGTGCCATTAACTTAATCAATAATGTACCCCAAATGCAATTTCTATGACTTCTTAGTATATTACTCAATTAAAAAATTTTAACAAACATGCAGATCCATATGAAACTTGTTATTGATGGTTAAAAATTTTTTTAAAGCAACTATATATATTCACTAGGAACTAGAAGGGATCTTTTTGTGGATAGGGTACTTGTTTTGCTAGAATTTTGGATGAATTGTGTAGTTTTGCTAGATCACATGGTTTTGTGAATTAATTTCAAATTCTTAAGTTCTAATGTTTAAGTTAAAACTTGCATTTAAGGCTTAATATTAGGGATGTACATGGGCCGAGCTGGTCTAGATGACACCCCTACCCGAGCCCGGCCTAAAATTTTTTTGGGCTTCATGTTGGGCTTAAGCCCTTTTTTTTGGAAAAATTCAAGTCTAAGCCCAACCTAAGCCTTATTGGGCCAACCTCGTGCATCTTCTCCACCACCATCTTTGCCATTGACCGCTAGAAGTCCACCTATAGGTCCTCCGACCACTTCACCATTATGAAACTCTCCCTTGGTTCCCCTTCACTACCCTGCTTCCCCTTATGGCACTAGTCTTTATAGCATTGCTACTGCCCCTCTGGTGGAATTATTCAAAGAGGTTGCAGGGAAGGAAGATAAGGAGGGAGTATTTAGTAGTGTAGATGGAGTTGCTGTCGAACTTGAAGTGCTTGTTGGCCATGGTAGGGTCCTTGACGAAGATGAGGGGGCATTGTCATCTGAGAGCTCCTCGGATGTGGTGAGGTGGTTGGAGTCGGTGTGGAAGCCATAAGGGGATGGGGGTGTCGGGGATGAAGGAGATTCAATTGATGCAGGCGAAGGGTGGCAGGATTGAGTCGGATGTAGGGCTTGGGTAGGAGCTAGGGTGAGGGGGTGAAGGGCTGTCATTCGTCATGCTTTCTGGTTTATTGTTATTAACTTTAGTAGGCTTAGTTCAAGCTTAGGCTGGTGCCGAGTCGAAGAATTATCCGAGCCCAACCCGAAATATATACAAGCTCAAATTTGAAGCACAAACCCAACCTAAAACTTCTCAAGCATAGCCTGTAGCCCGACTTATAGTCAACCTGGACCAATGGGCCTTGGGTCGTCCTGAGCCCACTTCCAGCCCTACTTAGTATAGCATATTGACCGTGCCATATATATCTTATTTTGAGAGAACTTAAATGGGAGTACGAAGAGGATCAAGTACTATGAAAATGCCAAGCAAGCTTCGTTCTCTCCATATACTGTGATAAGTCATATATTTGTATATTTATTTTAGATATTTTGATAATTAATGGTGTTAACATCTTCTAGAAATTCTAATTTCATAACTAAATTGATTTTTTTATAAAATAATAATTTAAAAAATATGAAATTAAAGCATATTTATAAAAAATAGCTATCAAGCTGATTAAATAATTCAGGCACCAAAATAATTGAAGGATTAATAAGAAATTTAATTTATATTTTTTATTTTCAGACATAAAATTCATGCAAAAATCAAGCAAAAATATCTAAAAATTTATTTTAAAAAGCCTTCCATGCATGGCGGACCGATTGCTCAGTCCACAAGCAGTCCATAGAATAGGGTGGGGCTCATGATGCGGTCCATAAGCCATGCAATGCTGGGTTCATGGGTGGCGCATGGGAACAGTGTCATCCGACTTTTATCATGGTGTATGGAGTGACCAAGTGCTGACAGACAGCTGCGATTGGTTTTGTATAGGATTGGATGGCCTAAATCACTCCATCCCATATCAAGCAGTGATGGCCCACTCCAACTACGTGATCCGACAGCTGCACTTCACTCTGATGTTTGATCCAATGGACAAAAACAATCTGACTGAGAAAAGAATTCTGAAAGCTTCATTGTGCCATCTGACAGTCGAGGTTCGATTTAGGATGAGATCTAATGGTCCTAGTTCACTGTCGATTAATAGAAGAGATGATTTGCATCGATCTACAGCCCGACTCAAATTCGATGAACGATCGGACGGTTGATGTCATTTTCGACCATGATAAGGCTTGATGAAGTGTTTTTTTGATGAAATCTGGAGCATTGATGCAAGATCCAACTGTCAGGAAGCTGTGACGCAGGTTGGACATGATTTTGAAGGCTTTTGGGACTCCGTTTTCTATCAAACAAGAAAAAAAATCATCTATAATAAGGAGATCTAGAAATAATAGAAAAAAAGACAAAAAATAGTAGAAAAATTATAAAAAATAAAAAAAATATATGGTCTAAAGAGAAGAAAAGAAAAGTCAGTTTGCTCCATGAAGTTCGAAGAAAGAGGTCATCAACCATCTTCCCAACAAGGCTGTACTGATTAACTCCAGATCTTTGTTATAGTTTATTTTATTTTATTATTTTTTAATCTTTATAATTAATTTAGTTTAATTAATAAAAATTATTATTATATTTAAATTTTACTCTTTATTTTATTCTAAGTAGATGCTAAGATCTAGTTAGTAGATTTTAGTATCAATTTATTTTATGCTCTTTAAATTTTATTCTTTATTTTATTACAAGTAAAAGCTAAGATCTAAATAATAGATTTAGTACTAAGTTATTTTTTATACCGTTTAATTCCTGTCTTCTATTTATAATTCTATTTTCAAAATCTTTATATTTTTATAAAATCAAAGTTATCTACTTTCTATGTGGATTTAATCTGTCTCGCTACTTTCTACATATTTTAATATTTTTGAAATCAAATTTAATTTGATAATCATAGTATCCTAATGACAACATCACGATAATATTAATTTGGTGCTGTTGCTGGAGAAGGTACTAATTTAATATTTAATTTATTATTTTTTATAATTATAGCTTACTAATTTTTTTTGGTTCTTTTTTACATAAAAAATAGAAAAAATTAAAAAGAGATAAAAACTTTCAATTTTGCTTGGTGAGATCAATCCTAATCCTAACTTTTTTTTTAGTATTATTTACTTTTAAATTAATTTAAAATAACACACTTGAATCTAATAAAAATTTCATGATAAGAGTAGAAATCCTAATTGCTTAAAGCATGCATCATTTTAATTAATTTATTTTTTGATGATTGTTGGAGACAAGATGAGCTTCTTAAGTTAATTAGTTTCATGCATCTAATTTAGTTGCATAGAATCTCTTATTTGAAATTGGTTATGTATATTCATCTCAAATTAATTTAAGGCACAACACCCATTAACAAGATAAGGTAGAGATTTTATCACTCTTTCTTAACCCAAAAACAACCAACCAGCATCCATCATTAAACCAAGCCTAATTAAATCTAAGTAGATGTTGACCCCTAGGAATAATTGAGTTCAGTTCGAGTATTATAGTGAAGTCAAGTGTAAAAGTAAGATTAGACATACCTCTGAAACTAGTGTCTAAGGCAAGAGATTACAAAACCTAAGCCTAAGTGGACTTGAGGTTACTTAATTAAGACCGTCTGCTTACCTGACCAACTTGTTGGTATCTAAGAAAAGCAATGGGGAGGCTTTCATGATCCTATCTCTTATTTGGCTAGTTGAAGGAAGTGAAAATAGACTCACCTCGCATTTAGGTTGACTCATACTACATCGAATTGTTAGGTCTAAGTAAACCAGAGGTGTCCTAGGTTTAATTACTTGCTAATTTGATTATAATTAATATCTAATCACAACTAATTCTTCTCATCTATCATCTCTTGGTCAAGGACTCTTTTAGGATTCTCACCTTTAGAACTTCTCTCTTTCTTCCTCTTCTCTTCTTCTTCCTCTCTCCCTCTTCCTTAAAAAAAAGGGTCTGAACCACATACATTAGAGCTACACTAGTACATGCACAGTAGGATATCTCTTTTTTTGATCTAGTTGAATCTACTCCTAAAATTGAACGGCTGATTCATGTTAAACTTGATAATCAAATGGCTGAACCACCTACGCAGATGAAGAAATACTTTATTCCTTCCACCTACAATCCATCGACTTGTATCCACTTATCTGATATTCCTGCAAGCTATTATAAGATCTAGTCGACCACAATCCAGATGCTCCCATTTTTTTATGAAAACACCAATGAAGATCCTTACAAGTATCTAGATAAGTTCTTAAAAATTCTTCCACAGTGAAAATCTAAGATTTTTTAATGATGCACTTAGACTGACCTTATTTTTCTTCTTACTTAAGGACAAAAGCCTAGTACAATAGGGAGACCAATTCGAATTAACTTAGGCTAAAGTGTAGCACGAATTTCTTAAGAAATTCTATCCCATAGGTCGAACCACCATGAGGCAAGTCATTACTAGA
>KE505158.1:41817-53446 GCA_000441515.1 Elaeis oleifera | reverse complement strand
ATATATATATATATATATATATATATAATCATAAAGCTTGCAATTAAGTTGTGTTATGCCTTCATTTTTTATTCCCACCAGCAAAATGCCATATGTTTATTGTGTTAGATATATACCCTAGAAGCCAATCAGACTGACACATTAATTCTTTTAAGATATAATTTTTTATATTTGATTTAATTAATTAGGATAGAAAATTTATTTATGTAGTGTATGTACCCATAAATCATCCAGAGAATTAATAATATGATGATATATATTCTTAAAAATTGAGAATTTGAGGCACGTGTCATTGATGGTTAACTCTCAAATTATTTTGATCAAAGGATCATCACAAAAACGATGATTGATCCAGTAAGATTGGTACACGGATCACTTTTCTTAGGATAAATGAGTCTCAAGTCTACAGTATGTGGATATTGGAGCGAGAGTACAGATATTTATTAGAGACAAAGATATCGAGTGTGATCAATATGAAAAGTCACTTGGATGTCTACTCATACATCAGTGACGTTCTCAATACTGTAGTTGTGTGAGTGATTCTTAGACCTGCGGTGTCTCGACTATTAACAATGAGGTTGCTATAGTTTGACTACACTATAACTCAGTCTCCTAGTCATACGGAATTTTATGATATATATTGGCTGCAGTAGGTTTATTGTAAGAATAAGATGTGCACCTAGATGAAATCTATCAATCTTAGTAGTTAAAGAATAGTCCTATGTAATTTATGAGATTGAATTCGAAAGATCTTGGTCAGAGCAATGTGAATAATGAAAAAAAATTTCTATCAGATTTATAATAAACTCAAATCGAATAAATCTTATATATGACAGACAATGAGATTTGATGAGTTTTCTATGACCTCCATCTTATCGAAATTCATGATCGAAGAACTGAACTATACGGTAACTACACCAAGAGAGTTATCCTTTTATTCTACTGGATTGCTACTCATACTACTAGACATCACTAGTAGATTGTAAGATCAATAAAATTATTTGATGGTTAATAATTTTTGATTGGAGAGTTAGAATTATTCCAATATATTGAAAGGAGTTTCAATGATATTTTGAAGGAGATCAAAATATTTTTTGCTACCAGATAGAATAGAACTTATGGGATTATACATAAAAGAAGTCCTGACTGATCGGATTGTCGAGTTATATTTTTGAGTCGTAAATCATAAGTGATCTTAATTATCAATTCGATTGATGATTGGACTTGAATATAAAGTTATATAAGGGCTTACTAAGAGTTAGTAAGTTATAGGAGGACTAAATTATAATTGTTGCATATTATTTGATTTAATCAAATTAAGATTGTATCCTAATCAAATTAAATCAGATTTAATTTGATTAGATTTGATTTGAGTTTTACTCAAATTAGGTTTCATAAGTCTAATAAGATTAGACCTAATGAATACTTGATCTAACCTATCTAGATTAGGTTTCATCTAATCTTCATCCATATTTGATTTGGATTAGGTCTTAGTTAATTTAAATCAGATTTAATTCAATTAGATCTGATTTTAATTTGATTTGGATTAGATTTTATCAGTCTAATAGGATTGGACTTAACCTAATCTAAATTGGACTCTAAGTTTCATATGGTTTTGGACTTGACCTTAACCAAATCAAAGAGGAGAACCACCTATTAAAACCCACGCCACCTATTTCACATGGAAAGTGTTTTCATGTTAAGAAGGGTGTGAAGAAATAGGTGGCTGCATAAGAGAGAAGGGCGGCACTTATCTTTAGGAGTCCAGGTGCTCTTACACTCCTAACAAACCCTAGCCTCTTAGGATTTAAATAAAGTGGATTAGTTGGGACACCTAAGATCGGATGAGATGTATCTTTGGATGCCCCTTGGAGAATGTTTTGCATGGAGGAAATGTTGGGACACCCAAGGCTTTAATGTGAGGGGCTTCTTCAACATAGGTAGGCACCTTCTCCGTTATCTCTTCTTTCTTACAACAACCAAGAGTTGGTTATTAAAAATTCTCCTCCTCTCTCTTTGTCCAAGAGTTGAACATATCTTTTTTTTTCTCTCTCCCAAACATGTCCAAGAGTTGGACATAATTAAATCAAAGTTGATCTGATTTAATATTCTTGATCCATGAGATGGATGGTTCACCTCTACCTTCCTAGATCCAATCCAAGAGTTGGACAAGATAAAAGAAGAAAGAGATTAGATCTCTCATCTTCTTCAATAGATCTTGAATTTTCTCTTGAGAAGAGCAAAGCAGAAAAAAAAATAGATGTGATCTGATTTCATCATCCTCTTATTGATTTGATTGATTCTCTTGAGAAGATGATCAAAAGATCAAGCCGATTCGATAATTTAGAAAATGATCTCTGCAAGGGAGCTAGTACCCCAGTGAGATTGAGTCCTCCTGATTAGATCAGTCTCGATATCCATAAAGATCGAATGCGTGTGTAGCTCTGCAGAAATCTCACTAGATTATCACGAACCATCAGATCGTGGTAAAGATCTACCCACGCAAAGATAAAGGTCTAAATCTAAATCTGATTTTATTTTTCAATATTTTAATTTCAGCATATGAATATTACGGACATGTATAGATTAGATCTATATTTATATACATATTAGATTAAAATTATTTTAAATCTAGATCAGTTTTAAATTCATTGCATTCATGAGTTTTAAAAGTTAAAAATCTACATGTTCGGATCTTTGCATGCATATCCCGAAAGTCGGACTTCCTTCATATCGGTTATTTAACATTTGCTATTGGTCATTTCAAATGGTATGTTACTAAGCTTTTAATTTGAATGTACTTCCCTGCAAATTAACCACCTGATGTGCCCTTAATTCAGTGAATACAGCTGCTTTAGGAGCATATTGCTTTGCTCATATTATTTTCCTCTTCATAATTTGTTTAACCTATAGGGTATCAGTTCGGGAACCATGAACCATTAGAGGATTCATATTTTGTGAATGAAATTGCCAACTGCTGGAAGCTTTACATCTGGGGTCATTTGTCACATATTTTCAATATATGCTTGTTGGGATAATACAATCGACCCTGACTTCGACTCTACATCGACCCCTAACTCTGACTCTACATCGACCGATTGAACATATTATGCTGACTCACAATCGATTGACCGACCAATAGTTGACTACTATCGATCAATAACAGATAATTTAATTAACCTTCGACTGAAGACTATTGATATATCAAAGTTACCGATCGATGCTCATTCAGATCTACAAGATGATCAATTTGTTGCTATGACCGACATATGGTCGGCCTATCTTCTCAACACAATCTAACTGTTGCGAATGGTTATCGACTACGTGTCACGATAATTAGTGAAACAAACGATCGACTAACTCCATAATTATGGTTCGATAATTTAGTACCATAAAAATGGGACCACGTGCTCGATGATTATATCAGAATCATCTATAAAATGGGAGGTAAGTGAGCAGCATGGATAAGGACAATTTTAGAATGAAACTCTGCCACACTAAATCTTTGATTAACTATTCACCAACCCCTCTCTGACTAAAGCATCGGAGGGTCCTTACCGAACACAACTTCAGTCTGTGAGGACTTTGTCTTGCAGGTGTTCTTCATCGATGATAGGTGATAGGGAGTTGGCCGTAACAGATTGGTGCATCAGGAAAGGAGCGAAAAAGCTACAGAACCATGCCAAGAATCAGAGCCCAACATTTGAATAGATCGATAAGGCAGTCTTTCCATCGAGAAGATGTCTCTCCCCCATCTTTAGTGGCAGAGTCCAGTTCCTTGCGTCCTGTGGTTACCACGGACGTATAGATTGCTGCACTCATGCAGCAAGTGAAGGTTTTGATAGAGACAGTCCAAATCCTCCAACAACAGCAGACCCAGCAGCAGCAGCTGCTCGTGTAGCAACCAATGGCCCAGTCGATGCCATTTAGGCATAGCCGCCATCCTCCACGGTGCTCACCCTCTTCATCTTCGAAGCGATCGTCTCGACACTCCCATCGAGACGGACAACCACACTCTCGACACTCTCACCATGTCACCCACTATTCATAACGTTCCCCTTCTCCCTCGTATCTACACAATATCAAGAAGGAGAAACGATCACGAACATCTTATGTTTCTCCTTCGAGTTCCTCAGGGGGTTCCAACCCCAGAGTTTCTCAACAATGCTGGCTTGGCGATTATGAGCATAAGTTCCAAAAATTGATCATCAGCTCATCTGACTTCAGATGGAAGGTTGGAAGTCTTCCAATAACTATGACTTCCACACTGCCCGACCACTTTCTCAGTGCATCTTGGATGAGCTGATTCTATTTCGATTCGAGATGCCCCAGATGGAGCCATACGACTGCTCCACCGACCCGATCGATCATCTGGAGAGCTATAAGACTCTCATGATGATCCAAGGGGCAACCAACGCCCTCTTATGTATTGGCTTCCTAGCAACCCTTTGAAAAGCTGCTCGAGCCTGATATTTCGGACTTCAGTCGAAAAGCATTAATTTCTTCGAGCAGCTAGAGCATTCATTCGTGACCCACTTCAATACTAGCTGAAGGCCGCCACGAGTATCCGACAGTCTCTTCTCAATCAAGCAAGGTGAGACAGAGATGTTAAGAGACTTTGTGGCTCACTTCAGTGCGGCCACACTTGAGGTCAGGGACCTCAATGAAGATATGATTATATCGATTATGAAGAGGGGTATGAGAGGATCCAGATTCACTTACTCTTTGGATAAAACTCTCTCCCAGACCTATGCTGAACTTCTAGAGGATGCGTACAAGTATATTCACATGGACGAAGCTACTTCTAACCAATGCCAAATAGAAGAAAAGATCAGAAGAAGAAATAGAAGAAGAGTGGAGCTCTAGCCGAATCAAGTCAGCCACCCTTAATAAGCGATCTTCACCTCGACGATGGAGTCCAAAGTTGAACTATGGTAGGTCTGACTCCTATACTTCTCTCTCTGCTCCTTGTGCATAGATCCTGATGGAGATCGAGAGAGTAGAATATCTATGACATCCCCTATCGATAAAGAAACCATCAAAGAGCCCAGATAGAAAGAAGTACTATCGATTTCATCGTGATCATGATCACGATATCGAACAATATATCTAGTTCAGGGATGAGATAGAAGCTCTGATCTGATGAGGCTACCTCAAAAAGTTTCGAAGGGATTAACCGACTCAACCTCCTGCTGACCGACAATCTCAGCCACAAACTGAGGAGACTATCAACAATCGACGAGCTGCATAAGTGATCAACATGATATTCAGGCAACCAAACTGGGGACAACTTTCGAAGAAGAGTCAGCAAAGAACGATGACTCAACAATGTAATTACTTTCTCAAAAAAAATGTTCGAAGAATTCAAACTTTCATGATGATACTGTCGTTGTCTTGGTGATGATACTGTCATTGTCTTGGCAATGATAGCAAATTATGATGTAAAAAAAAATTTATAGATAATGAAAGCTCAACAAATATTTTATTTACTCAATTTTTTTCAAATACGACTACCGACTGATCGACTCAGAAGAGTCTCGATGACATTAGTTGGTTTCACTGGAGATGCCGTCGAAACATAATAGAGCACCGTTCTCCTTACATTCATGATTGTCCGAGTCTCCTCGACTTATAATGCTATACTCGGACGATCTGAACTTAATACTTTGAGAGCAGTAGTTTCGACATATCATCTGTTAGTTCGATTCCTAACAAGGAATGGAGTCGGAGAGATGCTTGGAGATCAACAACTTGCTCGACGTTGCTTTTTAGTCTCCACACAAAATAATAAATCTGAAGACTCTTTGTCCGTCGATAAATTGGACCAAAGAGAGAATTAGGAGAGAGGTGAACCAGCGGAACAATTGATTCTCATTCCATTAAAAGAAGAAGATCCTGAGAAGACAGTCCAAGTTAAATCACAATTGTCTGATCCGAAGCAGCCGCAATTAATAAATCTATTGAGAAATTAAAAGAAGAAGATCCTGAGAAGATAGTCCAAGTTAAATCATAGTTGTCTGATCCGAAGCAGCCGCAATTAATAAATCTATTGAGAGCAAATGCCAACATTTTTGCTTGATTGGCAGTAGACATGTTGAAAATTTTTCGAAAGTAATAACTCATTGACTCAACATTGATCCAAAGATTAAGTCGGTGAGACAGAAGAAATGATCTTTGTTCCTGAAAGATAAAAGATCATCAATGAAGAGGTCGACACGCACCTCGTGACAGACTTCATCAGAGAAGCTACTTCTCTCGATTGGCTCGTCAATGTAGTAATGGTGAGAAAGATCAATAAAAAATGAAGAATCTGCATCGACTACATAAATTTGAACGAAACTTGATCGAAAGATAGTTCTTTTGCCAAAAATTGATCAACTAGTTGATGTGACTTCGAGGCACCAACTCTTGAGCTTCATGGATGCTTTTATCAGATATAATCAGATTCGGATGGTATTCGAAGATGAAAAGCATACAGCCTTCATAACCAACAAAGGCATATACTGCTATAAAGTGATGCCTTTCGATTTGAAAAATGTCAGAGCCACTTGCTAATGACTTGTTAACAAAATCTTCAAGGCACAAATCGAGCAAAACATGAAAGTATATGTGGATGATATACTAGTGAAAAGCTCCCAAACTTTAAATCATATTCGGGATCTGAAAGAAACTTTTAGCATACTTCGATGACATCAAATGAAGTTGAACCCAACGAAGTGTGCATTCGGAGTGATTTTCGAAAAAATTTTGGATTTCTTATGTCATAATGAGGCATCGAGGTCAATCCTGAGAAGATAAAAGCTATCATTGATATGAAGCACCCGAGCTCAAAGAAAGAGATATAGCAACTCAATAAAAGGATCACCGCGCTCAACCGATTCATTTCGAGACCAACTAAAAGATGTTTGCCTTTCTTCAAAACCATACAACAGATAAAGGATTTCTCATGGTTAGATGAATGTCGATAATATTTTGAAGATCTAAAAATTACCTTGCATCTCCACTGCTACTGATAAAACTGAAGGTGGGAGAAACTCTATATCTTTACTTGGCAACTTCAATGAAAGCAGTCAGTTTGATACTCATCCAAAAAGATAAAAATTGAATTCAACGACTGATCTACTACACTGACAAGGTGCTTCATAATGCGGAGGTGAGATATTCAAGAACAGAGAAAATGATCTACGCTCTAATCATATCAGTACAGTGGCTTCGTCTGTACTTTCAGCACATCCTATTGTTGTCTTAACAGATCAGTCATTGAAGGCAATCTTACACCGACCTGATACACTAGGTTGAATGACAAAGTAGGCAATAAAGCTCGATGAATTTGATATATAATATCGCCCATGTCCGTCAATGAAGGCACAAATTCTGGCCAATTTTGTCATCGAATATACAATACCTGATAATAAATTTGAAGATGAAGCTAATGACACAATAAAGCTGACCATGACTCCTAAATCTGACTTAACATTAGCATGGTATTACATATTGATGGAGTATCTAATGCACAAAGTAGTAGAGCTGGTCTCATCCTCATAAATTTTGAAGGGGTTATTATCGAATATGCCCTTCGATTCAATTTCAAAGCTTGGAATAATCAAGCCGAATATGAAGCACTTCTAGTCGGCTTAAAATTACCAAAGAACTTGATATCGACAGTCTGAAAGTCTTCACCAACTCGCAATTCATTGCTGGATAGGTCAAGGGTGAATTTGAAGCTCGAGATCCTACTATGATGAAATATCTTCAGAAAGTGAAGGATCTTATGTCAACTCTAAAATATTTTGAGATCTTTCATATCCCAAAGATTGAAAATACTCAAGCCGACACACTTTCACGACTCACAACTACTTCTTTCAACTCGCTGGATTGGACATTCATCGAATACCTTGAATAGCTGAGTATTGATAAAATTGAGGAAGTATTATAACTCACTGTTGAACCAAGCTGGATGGATCCGATTGTCTAATACTTGACTAGTGAGACTCTCCCTACGAATCCCTCAGAAGCCAAACGACTCAGCTGGATGGCCTTTCAATATATTTTGATGAATAGTCAACTATACAAAAGGTCATTCTCTCTTCCCTTACTAAAGTGTTTGGGACTGACAGATGCTGATTATGCACTCAAATATGAAGGAATTTGTAGAAATCATTTGTGGGCAAATCTCTAACTTACAAAGTCTTGTGACAAAGATACTATTGACCCACCATGAAAAAGATGCAGCTGAACTTATCTGAAAGTGTGACCCATATCAAAAATATTCAAATATACAATACCAACCGGCAAGTCAGCTAACATCAATTGTCGCACCATGGCCCTTCATACAATGGAGAATTGACATAGTTGATCCTTTCCCTCTGGCATCTTCCAAAAAAAGTTCATATTGGTCGCCATCGACTATTTCACTAAATAGATAGAAGTTGAACCTCTGATATAAATTATTGAAAGTAAGATGGAAGACTTCATTCAGAAATTTATTATATGCAGATTCAGTTTACCGTACACCATCATCACTGACAATGATCGATAATTCGACAATCAAAACTTTAAAGAGTTCTGTGCAAAATTTCATATTACGTACAAACTCATATCAGTCGGCCATCCACAATCTAATAGAGAGATGAAAGTAACCAACCGAATAATTCTACATGGACTCAAAATCAAACTGAATGAAGTAAAGGCCTCTTGGTAGAAGAACTATATCCAATCTTAAGGGTATATCGAACGACTCCTCACATACCAACGAGAGAATCACCATTTAATCTGGCCTATGGAATGGAAGTGATGATCCCACTCAGGATCGGATTACCTTCAACAAAGGTTGAGCAATATAGTGAGCTGAGCAATTTTGAATATCAGAGAGTCGATCCAGATCTACTTTCAGAAGTCTGACAGTAAGCTCAAGTTCGGATGGCAGCATATCAACAAAGAGTAGCCCAATATTATAACACAAAAGTTAAACCAAAGGTCTTCCGTCCAGAAGATCTGGTCTTAAGGAAAATAGAAGTCTCAAGACCTCTGGATCAGAAAAAGTTATCTCCAAATTAGAAAAGACCTTACAGAATAATCGAAATACTTAGACCGAGCGCATATCGGCTGAAACTCTTGAAGGGTCAGCTATTCTCCAAATATGGAATGCTGATAATTTAAAATATATTATCAATAAGGTTGTCCATGTATATACTAATCGAAATGAAATATTAAATCTCAGAATCACAAGTTTCGATCAATTAAGTGATTTTAGACTGATCAATGAATGGTCAATTCCTATCGACTATATTTTAGTTTTCACTGTGAAAACCGACATATCAATTATATTTGAGTTTTCGTTGTAAAAAATGATATATCAATTATACTTTAGCTTTCACTGTAAAAGTCAAAATATCGACTGTATCGCGGTATAAAACATATCTCGACTTTTCACTACAAAAGTCGACTCTAGTCGGATGACTATTATGCTGACTTAGTCTAAAACTAAGTAGGAGTACTATGCCAATATGACTAAGATCGGATTGAAATTGTATCGACTTGAGTACGGTAAGTCGAAGGATATTCGACTTGCTATCGATTATCAAATAACTTAACGTACTAATCTGACTAAAAGTCGGATGCAGGGTATTCAGTTTATTACCGTCTATTCTTGTCACGCCTCCAACCCAAGATCGCGAGCAAGAGGTCGCAGCAACCGTCGCATACTTGTAAAGAACTCTCTCCACAAGCATGCAAGGCATCACATCATGATATCAATACATCATAGTGGAATAAAATTTAAATAATTATTTTTCAACTTTAATTTAAATAATTAAATCAAATATCTTACATCGAATAAAATTCTATTAAAATAAAAATAATAGATCTAAGTTTAATGAAGTTGACAATACTAAATCTCGCCTCTAAAAGCTCTATCCCAATATTATTACCCACGCTCGTAATTAATTATCTAAATCTAAAAAATAAAAAGAAAGATAATGAGCTAGACAGCCCAGTAAGTAACAAATATCTCAACTAGATATTTTAGATATTATATAATTTTCAAGAATAATACTGTAAATAAATATGAAAATATATTTCATACTAATTCAATACAAATCTAATTTTTTTCAAATATTCATATATTATAATCATAAATCTGATTCGAATCAAAATACTTATAACTCAATAGCCTCGACTATGACCAATATTTAACCCCCATTGGCGGGCCCATTGAATACCAGCGCACAATCTCCGCTAGCAGGGTCTACTGAACACCAGCGCACAACCCCCACTAGCAGGGTCCACTAAATACTAGCACACAACCCCCACTGACAGGATCCACTGAGTACCAACCTATGATCTCCATTGACGGGGCCCATTGACTGAGAGCATAAATTCGATCTATATCAAAATACTTTTGTATTATAACATATCATAATTTTTATTGAACATATGCATAATCAATAATCCATAATATTTCAGAATCATTTTTTATTCAAAATATAATTTCATAAATCATACATAATTTTAAAAAATAATTATTTATTTTCAGAATAAATATGAAATATCTTGAGAAAATGACTCATTACTTATCTTTCACAGACCACTGAACGAACAAATCGATTAATCTTTAGGAGATTCTTTAGTGTCTATTATTCAAAAATTATATTTTATATTAATTTAATTTAAAATTAAATCTAAATAAATCCTCAATCAAAATCTCACTTAAGATCGGACTCTTCACTAAATTCGATCAAAATCATCAAAAAAAAGTCTTTCACTATGCTAATCTTAGAAAGATAACTTTGAAAAGAAAATCCATCAAAAGAGAGAAACAGTCTAGAGAAAAAAAATTTTAGAGAGAGAAAGTCCAATTTTAGAGAGAAAAATAATGGTTCAGGCTGAAGGGAGAGGGAGAAGAGAGAGAAACTCTCTCTCATATTTTATTATTTATTTATTTTTCTTTTTTTCTTCCTTTTTTTCTTCTTTTTTTCCTTCTTTATGAGAGAGAGAGTCTTATTTTTTTCCTTTTTTTCTTTTTCTTTTCTTTTCTTTTCTTTTCTTCCTTCTTCCGTGGCTCACCAGGGCAAAAATAGGGAAACGTGTGGTCCCCCCTTGGTTCGACAGATCAGGGGTCTCAACCGGCTTGATGGTGGCCAACGACAGGAGGGCGATGACGGTGCAGCTAGGAATAAGTGAATCCAGCAGTCGGTGGTGACCACCAGCACCAAAAAACCAAGGAAAGGAGGGCTGAAACAGAGGATATTTCTCCAACAAAATCCGACGAACTCGATCGCCGGTGATTGTGCACACCGACAATGGAAGGAAGGGAGAAAAGAGAGGAAGAGAAATCAGAGCTTACCTCGAACTTCGATGATGTCTCCGATGAGAAATCGAGGCTAGCACGGTGACAGCTTCGCGAGCAAATTCCGGCAATCTTCGCTATTTTGGCTCCCAATTCTTGGTGGGAAGAAGGGAGAAGTATCTCCTCCTTAAATAGAGCCGAAGGGGAGGAGTTTGACTCCTCTCTGGCGAGGTTTCCGACTCTGATTAGGAGCCAGTTGGGAGAAGAAGAAGACTTCTTGTAGGAGTCTTCCTCAATTTTTTTTTTTTTGTTGGTGGGCTTTGTGGGCTGGGTTTAAGGCCC
>KE505158.1:25373-38006 GCA_000441515.1 Elaeis oleifera | reverse complement strand
TTTTCTTTTCTTTCTTCCTTCTTTTTGTGGCTCACCTGGGCAAAAATAGGAGACTGTGTGGTCCCCCCTTGGTTCGACCGCTCAGGGGCCGCGACTGGCGTGGCGGTGGCCGACAGTAGGAGGACGACGATGGTGCGGCTTGGAAGAAGTGAATCTGACAGTCGGCGGTGACCACCGGCAGCAGAAACCAAGGAAAGGAGGGCTGAAATAGAGGATATTTCTCTAACAAAATTTGGAGAACTCGATCACCGATGATTGTGCACACCAGCAAGGGAAAGAAGGGAGAGAAGAGAGGAAGAGAAGCCAGGGCTTACCTCAAGCTCTGGTGACTTCTCCAATGAGAAATTGAGGTGAGCACGGTGATGGCTTCTGCAAGCAAATTCCGATGATCCTCGCCGTTTTGGCTCTCGATTTCTTGGTGGGAAGAAGGGAGAAGGATCTCCCCCTTAAATAGAGTTGGGGGAAAGGAGTTTGACTCCTCCTCAGCGAGGCTTCCGACTCCGATTAGGAGCCGATCAGGAGAAGAAGAAGACTCCCTACGGGAGTCTTCCTCAATTTTTTTTTGTTGTGGGCTTTGTGGGTTGGGTTTAAGGTCCAAATGGGCCGGATATTACAATCCTAATGCCTAAAAGTATGTCAAATAGATGTTCGACTAATAGATGATTCTACAAGTACTACTGAATGTTCGATTTTCTGATTAATATTCGGTAGCTAAATAATTACTGTACAACATTACAAGCATACAGAAGAGAAGAGTCTATACTTAAAAAATTATATCCATTAATTGAAAAAAAAGATTACAAAATTGGATCGAAGTTTAATTACAAGTATTTGATTACAAAATAAATAAAAAATTATACCGATCACCAGTCACCATGTCCGTGTCTTTGCTCTGGTGTAGCATTGGGGACTTGGACAACTTCTAATGCTTTTGGTGCTCTATCTTGAGTCGGCACAACATCTTCTTCAGTAGCTCCATTTTCTGGCAGTGGAGAGATGATGCTGCTCAAGTCAAGGTCCAGATATAATTTTTGGCTATATCTTGATCGTCTTCGTACCCGACATTATAGGAGGTGAATCTAATTTCAAAGATCTCTTCTTTAAACTCTTCTGAATTCTTGAAATCCTCGATTGCTCGGTTCAGGGCCTCCCTTGCCAACACTGCTTCCGCCCTCACCAACTCTGCATCTGCTCTTGCAGAAGATGATTCTTCATCGACCAATGCCAACCCTTTCAAGCTGGCCCGATGTCGTCCATGTTCGACTTCGAGTTCAAGGATGCACCCATCTCCTTTTCATTGAAGCCAGTGGATGGAATGTTTCTAGCTCTTGATCCGTGATTCAAGAGCCAAAATATTTTGACGAGCCGACTTAAGTTCGGCTCCAGAAGATTGAAGGTCGGTGGTCAAATGGGAGACTTCCTCCTGAAGCTTCACCTCCTGCTCGGTCACCGCCCAAAGTTATTCAAGGGCGGCCTCCTTTTCAGCATTAGCGGCTGTTACTTTATCCATCCATTTCTGACGGAAGTCTGTAATCTTTCAGTAGCTGGCTTCCAAGTCGAACATATCATATGCCAACTAAAAGCAGAAGATAAGTTGGATTAGTCAAAAAAAAGGATGTGTGAAGAAAACTTACCCGAATATCATCGGGTAAAAAGAAGAGAACATTTCAGCGATGGTATGACTTTTCCTATTCTCTTGATCAGCTAGTAGAAGGACAGCTTGAATGAGTCATTTGGCCAACTCTGGATTGGCCAAGGCCAACTCATTCTTAGAAAGTCTAATGTCGAAATGAATGGTGTGCCCTGGTGATGATCCGTTATCAACCGAAGTTATCGATGCCTTCTCTCAGTCTTCCATCGGTAGTTCCGCACTTGAGAATGTGGAGAAACTGGAGCTTGAATGCGCTCGAGAAAGTCCCATTGAAGGAGCAAGTAGTGCAGCTGCAGACTATTCAGGTTCGACCATGACTTCCATCTCGACTTGGATCTTTGTGGATGGAGCCGTCGATGGTGCTGCGGCAACTCTGTCTTCTCTCGCCGTCCCAACTTTGAAGGACGACACTTCAAGAAGCACTGTCGGAGATGACAGCACCAGAACTGGCTCAAGAATCGACACTGATGGTGCATTAGATTCCTCTGCCAGTGCAGATGTAGTTGCTCGACCCTTCTTTGACGGTAGAAAAGGTCTAGCTTTGAATGCTATCCTTTCTTGACAGCATATTGACGAGTATCGGAGGCCGCTACTCGTACCCTCGGCTGCATCTCTGCAATCAGAACAAAAAATTAGTGCAATTCAGAAACGAACAAAACAAAAATTGAAGGGACAGACTATATACTATACCTAGAGAACTGACTGAACTGAGACCGACATCGTAGAGAGCTTGTTCGATCATTAGCTTTCTCTGTGACAGGACCGCCATATCCTTTAATCGATAGAAGTCTTCCCGATCGTTGACCTCCATCCGACTGTTACCATTGGGGCTGGTCCTTGGATTGCTCTAGCATGAAAGAAGCCTCAGGGAAGAGAAGAAGAAGCAAAAAGGAACTGGTTCTTCCATCTATGAATAGACAGTGAAAAATCGATAATGAAAGAAAGAACCTTTCTTGGGTTGAAGAGCCACCAACCCTTGACCTTTGGATGGAGACGAAGAACAAAAAGGAATGAAAAAGAGAAGGATGAGGCTCGATCGATATTGACCGACACAACAACGCAAAACTAATTATTAGCTGGACCGAATTCGATACCAATTGAGCGAGACAAAGATTATAATAGTCCAGAAGATTCTGAACAAACTTCAAAATCAAAAATCGAAGACCAGTCTGAAGGTCTTTGATATAGAAAACAACCTGATCTGAAGAAGGAGAGTTCACCCGACCATCAGCACCACGTGCAAAGAGCTGATATTGCTTCGAAATACAATATTGTTCCCAGAGCTATTCAACATTGGGTTTGGATAGTAAAGAGGCCTCCACTTTTGGACCTGATAGGGAGTCGTCGGTCGGAACTATCTCGAGAAGAAGAGGCCCTAGCCATGGGAAAAAAAAACTAAGAGAACCAAAAGGAGATGAACACAAGGAAAAAAGACAAGAACACGACTTGAGAACTAAGAAAGAAGACGAAGAAAAGACTAGAGTTCTCTGGTGCTGGGGTGACCTTTCGACAGAGCTTCCACAACAAAAGACAATGATAAAATATAAATAAAAGTCTGACTAAAAATGATCCTATATATATAGGACCCCTCAACGACCAGGATGGAAGCAATCAAATCGGAGTCTCATCAGATGATGACACATGGCAAAATCTGAACCAACCATTGATCAGATAGCATGATGCATCTGCTCCTGATTGTGCCACCTCACTATCATTCGCATGAACAGCTCCGATTAAGTGACATTCGGATATGTGGCCAAAATCTATTAGTCAGAATCATACCGTCCGATGTCGAATTATCTTCTTGAAATGATATCCGATACAAACATCTGATACCAAATTGTCCTGTCAAAATGATAGCCCAATAATGATTTTGCAACCACCGAAACGACAAAACAGCTGAAGAACTCTCGTACTCAAGTGACTAGTAGCCATGTCGGGACTCGAGATGACATGTGACAACTTCCTTCGTCCAATATGACAGACCACATGATGAAATACATGTCAAGCCACCTTGAACTTGAGAGTGGGGGCAACTGTTAGGACAATACAACTGACCCCCAACTCTGACTTTACATCGACCCCTGACTCCGACTCTACATCGATCGAATGAACATATTATGCCGACTAACAGTCGACTGACCGACTAACAGTCGACTATTATCGACCAACAATAAATGATTTAATCAACCTCTGATCGAAGACTATTGATATATCAAAGTTATCAATCGATGCTCATTTGGATCTACAAGACTATCAATTTATCACTATAATCGATATATGATCGGCCTATCTTCTCAACACAATCTAACCGTTACGAATGGTTATCGACTACATGGCACGACAATTAGTGGAAATCAATGATCCACTAACTCCACAATTATGGCATGATAATTTAGCGTCATAAAAAGCGAGACCACATACTCGACGGTTATATCAGAATCATCTGTAAAAGAGAAGGTCAGTAGAGCAGCACGGGTAAGGATAATTCTAGGCTGAAACTCTGCCATACTAAATCTTCGATTAGTTGTTCACCAACCCCTCTCTAACTTAAGCATCAGAGGGTCTTCGTTGGACACAACTCCAGTCTGTAAGGACTTTGTCTTGCAGGTGCTTTTCACCAGCAAGCGATAGGGAGTTGGCCGCAACAATGTTAAACTTAACTCCATCCTTCAGAATGAATCCTCAAGTCTGGTTACTAATTTGGTGAAACGTTTAATATCAAATGTATATATTGCTTTCTTTTCAATATATGTTAAACTCAACTTCATCCTTCGGAATGAATCCCCAAGTTTGGTTTCTGATTTGGTGAGACTTTTGATATCAAATGTATGTATTACTTTCTGAGCTGAACTGGCATGTCTTCTGTTTTTTTGGCATGTCTTTAATACAAGCTAATTGATGGTGTCTGAGACGACAAACAAGAGCATGAAAGGTTGACATAGTTTGGATATACATATACGCACACACACTTCCCCGTTGAATGCGTGTGCATGTATAAGTTTGGATGGCCATGAAAAGGGATCGATATTGCAGCTCTGATGCTAGATTTTTTGCAACTGATGGTTTCCACCTTTTTGAATCTTTTATCTTTAGTACGGAGCTTCATACTGTCTGTACAGGGTCATTTTGCCAAATAGTAACTTCATGCAGACTGGATCTTTCTTGAGGGTGACTCTGCCACTGTCATTATCTCGCTTCACGGGGTACTAGACAGTCCGAAGGCCATCCTCTTATTTAGGGTGTCTGGATTTCTCTTCGCCATGCTACTATAGTCAAAGTCCAGCATGTTTACTGGAAGGCTAATACTGCAGCAGACTGGATGGTGATTTTGTTGCTGATCACTCTAGTGACTGAATCTAGAGATATGAAGGGAACCACCTATTAGGCTTACGAGATTTTTTGTATCTTGATCTTTAGGGATGCTTTTGCATCAAACTGTTGTGATCATTCGTTTGTATCAAAAAAAAAAAAGATTGATATTGACCATTGGGGCCTCAGTATTCTAACAACTAGTTTATATGGAGAACTTTTTATGCACAAGGAGTTCCTTATTAAAATAACTATTAGAACTAAGATTTTTTTTTTTAACATAAAGGTTTGATGGATGATTGGTGATG
This sequence comes from Elaeis oleifera, assembly GCA_000441515.1. Lineage (NCBI taxonomy): Eukaryota > Viridiplantae > Streptophyta > Magnoliopsida > Arecales > Arecaceae > Elaeis > Elaeis oleifera. Next base: position 32,735 of record KE505158.1, on the reverse strand, counting down.
GTGATGTATAAATCTATTATTTATGTGCTTAGATGGTTTCTTTCGTAAGCTATCTACCATTCTTTTTGTACTCTTTTGATCGGTTATTCTTTACAGAAGGAAAATATATCTTTTTATTTAAAGCGGAAAGCTTCGTATTGGACCACATGCCTTTGATTTCTCACATGGAATCGGGATGATACTTGCAACATCAACAGGGAAGAAAGGCAATTCTTGAACAAGCTTGATTGATTAGAATTTAGGATTTTTCAATTTGTAATTTATGAAATCAACATGTAATGGACAACTAATTACTTACAAGTTTTGTGGAAAGGCTAATTACTTATTGGTTGCACTTTCCACTTAGAACTAGTCATATGATAGATCATGCACTCTGGCATGAAACCAATGGAGCGGGCATTATCTTCTCTATGGTAATAATTAACTCCATAGGTGTTTACAAAAAAAAAAAANAAAAAAAAAACAAACTCAATAGGTGGTCATGCATGATGCTTGTTAAGGAAGTTGCACATGCTATATATATTTGACCAATAAGGGGTTTGTCTTTTGCTCCCCCAATCCTTCACTCACCGACTTCCAATTTTTCTCATCTAATCCTTTGTTTATCAATTTCTGCTTTTTCTCCGGTTGTTCTGGAGAAATCCTGTCTATGGTATATAAGAACAAGCAAGCCACTTGATAAATACAACCTATGACACATAGCTCATCCTTTAATCATCATTTGCATCCATTTAGTGGTTTGAAAGGTTTGCTACTTTGTTCCTAAAGGAAAGATGCATTAATCATGCTATGATAATGGTCAAGGAAAACCTATTTGAAGAAATAAAGGACATGCTATTTAATGGATGTTGCCATCATATTATTTGTAATAGATTATGACCTAGAAGAAATGTATAGAATAAAAGACGGATCAAATGAGCAGCACATTTAATGTATGAGACCTTAGGATTCCCTTATCATATATTAGCTTGGTTTCTAAAATAGTTCCACGGCGGGACAATTAAGCAACAATGATTAACAAAAGTCATTAACTATTGAAGAATACATTACCAATTCCAAAACAATTATAAGATTTACTTACCTCTTAATTATAACTTTCATAGAGGTTAGCATCTCCCTCAATTCTTTAGTTGTGTTAAACCTCGTAAAATATGATTGAGGGAACTAACAAAATAATAAGAAAAATGCTCGCTACAAAAATTGTTACTCTACGAATCCAAGGTTTGTACGGCATCCAAAGGTTCGGCCAATAAATATCATGCGGTTCGGGAGCCTCGTCTATCGCCCATAACAGGGGGTTTGATGATTGAAGAACCTATGGAGAAAAACTACAATATATTCGGTCTTTTTTTGTTAAAGTGGATAATTCATACGAATCTAACATAAGTACAATAAATAAAATCAAAAAGCAAAACATCCCTGAGAGCTCCTGAAGCAACCACCATGTTGGTCCAAAGAATATTGATCAAATAATATACCAAAAAGGAAGCAACATAATCCACCGTATTGTTCACCTCACCATAGACATGCCGGATGACCAGTCCAACATATTGGATCTTGAAACAAACAAAAGCAACGAGGCATTCCTATGTAAGAAAAACAAAAACTTAGTCTAGCATTCACAGGAATTTATTAATTAGCATTCACAGGAATTCCTTAGTTACCCTTATCTAATCCCCTTTGTGTGGGGAAAAGAAAGGTCATAGTTTTGAAGGATAAATGCTACATGTTGTACCCTTCTATTAGCTTTTGAAGTTTAGGAACATATTATAATTATCTGAGTTTGTTTTTGTTTTTTAAGCAAAATGTTGGTATAACATTTTTTTTTATTAAAGGGAAGTTGACCCATGTTGTTTTTAGTATTAATCTGCTTTGTAAAGGTTACTCTTCTACTGATATTTTTAATATACATTAATAGAGTAATTACTCTTTTGTCATATTAAATAACTTCCAAGGGATCAAGGTAACTACATTGAAAACATTAAAATAGAAGGCAAATCTAAATAAAGAGACCATGCCACTTATGATTGCTTATGCCAATAAATCAATTATGTAGTTTACCATCAAGACATAAGATAGGAGTTTCATTATCATTGGTTGGCGAACGATGACCTCCTATGAATGATAACCATGATGAAAAGGCTTTTTGCATTAAGTTCACAAACCATCCAACTAAAAGAGAAAGAGGAGCAAAACTTAGCTGCTGCATAATCATATAGTTCAATAAACCATTATATTTCATAACTCGCACTTTAAAATTATCACGAACTAGAGCAAGTTGGATGCGATAAATCCTTGCATCCATAGTTTGTAAGCCCAATCCTACTAGGTTTCCCAAAGTTACCCCTAAGGGCCCGTTCTTTTGTGGGTAAATATCATAAGAAAGTTGGTCAACTTTTTCATTAACCAACTTACCTATATTCTCACGTTTTTTCAAGATAGATAAGTTACTTTTTCATAGATAGTATTTGCCCATGAAATAAAAAATTATATTTATTTAGGAGGTGGCTAAATCATTTTTCCATCAGCCAGTAATATAGATATTTAATTTTATTCCTAAAATACCTTATCCTTATTTTCAATATCTCTATCATTCAATACCCAATAACTAAATCATCCATTTTCTCTAAACATAAAAAGCATAAATGTATGATAAAAAATATAGATAAATTTTAGCAAATTATCTAGAAAAATGGTAATACAAAAGAACGTGGATAAAAAATGTCAAAGCCACTTCCTCATACATAAAAATATGATTAAATTAATTTTATCTAAATATTATCGAAAAATATTTACTTAGAAAATATAGATTTTCAGCTAAATTTTTACCAACAAAAAAGGGACCCTAATAGCTTCTCCTCATGGAAAAGCAATAACTATTTGGAACCTCAATAGTATTTTTCATAATGGTTTTCTGCTACAATGGATCCTGTTAGACCGCATTTTGTCCATCCAATGACATGGCAATTTTTCGATGACATGGTGAACATAGGGCAACATGACCTGGCCATAGGGATAGCACAGGTCGGACAATATCACGTGGCCCCTTCAGCAGCTCCATAGATTTTGGCTACGATCCAACCACTCGGATGAGATCAGTAGCTCAGTGATATCTACATCATTAGGCAACTACCGATCTGGCTCAATCTCTGCTCTGATCCTCTATGAGATTCGTGAAGCTCTGGAGGGTCTTTAGCATGCAAGGCATCCTAACCTAACAGCCAACGGCATTAGCAGTCTTTTTCCACTAGTTAAAGACTAGTCCCATCAGGACTGGCTGATATCCACTACCCCTGGCCCTCTGATGACCACTTCTCTGATGAGCGATAACTTGCTACCTGACAGGCCTCCCCTCATAAAAGGAGACAAAAGCCAAAATCACAAGAGATTCCCTCTCTCTCAGGCTCTCCCCACTCACCCCTATTGTTCTCTCTCTCCGACTGCAACTGGCTTCAAAGGGTCTCCAGTCGAAGAAACCCCTATCGATCCCTCCGACATGCAGACTTTTCTTGTAGGTACCAGGAGACCCTGTTCGACATCCCTCACTCCAGCCTGGTGGCAGTCCCCATCGCACCGCTCATGCCACATCATCCCGATTGGAGAGGAGCATACTAGATTGGCACTAAAGGAAGGGCACATCCTATTTTTGAAAGCAGACGGTGAGAGTCTAATAATAGAACCACCTCACTATGTCACACCAGTGGTCCTCATCGTGCAGCAATTCTAGCAGACAGTGCATTAGGTGGCAAGCTCCTCGACGGACTGCCACCATCCATCCAGACTTGATTGCTATCCCAGCAAAGTAAGTCCAAGTACTCGCAGTTGCTGCACGATGGCTACTCCCTCGAGATGCAATAGGGATGCAAGCTCCATTGACGACTCTATCCCTGCGAGACCGTCGAACCTACGCAAAGCGATCTGGACAATGGCAGAAGCATATGAATGTAGCCCAGTCCTCACATCAAAGATCGCTGTTAGTCGAACAGGCTTCGTGCCCTTTGCTCTGACATCCTTGAAGCTCTTGAGGAGACTATCGATGAGATTGATTGTTGGAGTCCTCCAAGGAGGACTCTACTCTAATCCTCCCCCACGATGATGTCACTCCTTGCATGAGAGCAAGATGAAGGTTTGAGAATTGGAGTGCCAAATAGGCGAGTTCCAGGGAGCCAGCCGCCAGCAGAAAGATGGCTTTGGCTTTGCAACTCGACCTTTACTCTCCTAAGAGACCTTGATTGAGCCAAACTTGAATCGGTTCAAAACATCACCAGACGAGTTGCCCGACACATCCATCAACCTCTTAGGCAATCAGGAGGATCAAGGCGGATGGAGTGGCATGTCAGTGGGAAAGGGTAGGACTCCAAGCAAGCAAGGGTGTGCATGGAAGCATGCATGCACTAATCCTGTCAAGGCAGAGTCCTCCCGACCATTATAGGTACCCAAGATCCGAGACCCACATCAGCACTCCAACAACTGGATCATGCCGATGATACCTCAGGTCTGATGCCCCTACTCGTGCACAGGCAAGTGAAGCAAGAGCATCATTAACTGCAAGGATCACCTTCAACTTCGATCTGATGTCCCTCCTTGCCCGTAAGTGAGTGAAGCAATAGTATTGTCGACTGTGTGGATCGCATTCAATTTGGTCCAATAACCCTACTCACCTATAGGTGAGTGAAGTGAGAGCATCATGGACTGTGACAATCACCTCTGACTTCAATATGATGCCTCTACTCATCCACAGGTGAGTAAAGCGAAAGCATCATCACCCACGAGGATCATCTTCAACTATAGTCCGATGCCCCTACTCATCCATAGGCGAGTGAAGTAAGAGCATCATCGACCACAAGAATCATCTCCAATTTTGATCTAATGCCCCTACTTGTCCATAGGTGAGTGAAGTGAAAGCATCATCGACTGTGAGAACCATATCCGACTTCAACTAGATGCCCCTACTCGCTCGTAGGTGAGTGAAGTGAAAGCATCATTGACTACGAGGATCATCTCCGACTTTGGTGTGATGCCCCTACTCGGCATAGGTAAGTTGAGAGAGCATTAATGATGAAGTCTCCGATCTGAGCCATCACCAACATGAAACAATGTCATCCTAAGCCTACACTTGAGTAAGCCACCAATGGATAAACGAGTTGAGGACCTTTCAGATATTAGATGAGACACAACAATGGTAACCGCATGGGAGTCAAAAGAAAGACATGAGAGAAAATATTTTTTATTCTTACAAGCCATATTCTATTACAAAAGTGGCGACAAAAGAGAAACCACAAAGAGGAAAACACCAACAAGCCACACCGACCAGTCCAAGCCATGCTAATAGGCCACAGATATTCCCTGCATGAGGTGTTAGAAATCGGATAGGCAGCATATGTAGATTTCAAAACTTTGAAATAAGCAGCAAAAATAATCAGATTAAACCCTTTAACCCACATGCAAGATACCAGATCTAAACCTACCCAAGCTCAGAAAAATCACATATAATCAATATAAAATTTAGAAAAAATTATGAGATCAGATCTCATTACCTTGGTGCGGATAGATATTCACCGCTTTTGATGATCTCGGATTCATAGAAGATAGAGCCGCACACGTGTCCGACCTCTACAGATATTCATCAGGATCAATCTTGAACTTTTCTTCTCGTAGAAGATTCTTCTTCTCAAGAAGAACCTTAGCCTTGAAGATTTTGATCAACTCCTTTGATCTTAACTGCGAGATCAACTCCTTGATCTACAGTCTTCTTCTTTTCTCCTCGATCCTTGATCTCAAAGTCATCAGAACTTCTTCTAGGCATGTGGAAGAGAGAGCACCCAGCTTTGGGCATGAAAAGGAAGAAATGATGAGAGGAGGCATGGAGATGGAGAGAGGGAGAGTTTTGTTGATCAAAATTTATCATATGAAACCCTAGAGACCACTCTTTATATGTAGACATTGTCCTGAAACATATTAGGAGCTCAATTATCTTAAAAAGATAGATTCTTATCTCATAAGAATCCTCTAACTTTTTCATCTAATTTATGCCATATAAAATTAGATATAATGATAATTAATCAGTCCTTTTAAGCATGTACAAGAGGCATCATGAGAATATATATCAGGTAGTTGTTGGCACCTCACAAAGAGATCTCTAGCCATAAAGATGGGGCATGGATTCCACTCTCTCTCCTCCACACCATGACACATAATAGAGGGTGGGGCCCTCTAGGATATGGCACCCAATAATTTTTAAAAGAAAAAGATGTGCCACTCAATCTTCCATCTATTCCACATTCACACTTAGAGATAATTAGGAGATAAAGAACAGATAATATTAGGATAATTATGCTAACTAATTGACTTAATCAAATCTTCTTGGACTCATAATTAAGAGCCTAATTAAATTCAAATAAATTAGGTTAGGTTCAAGGCTATGGACTTGATCAAATCAAAGTCTCAAGAAGAATTAGGTTTAACCGTGTGCTAGTATGGTTCTCATAAACCTAATAGGATTTCAATAAACCCTAATCCAATTGGAACTTCATAAGTTCAATTAGCAAATTTGAGATTAAATCTCTTAGTGTGTGACCCCATAGATTTCATTCTATCTGATAGTGAGATATATTGTGATCTCTATCACAATATCATCGAAACTCTTTTCGATGGATTGGAATATTTCTAATTCTACCCTTCGAGAGTCATTGATCATCAAGATGATGCCCAATGAGTCTCACAATCCACCAATGACATCTAGCAGTATATAGTGGCAATCTAGTAGAATAAAAGTATGAACCTCTAAGTGCAGTCATCGTATGATTCAGTCCTTCTATTGTGAGTCCCAACTTGACAGAAATCATGGAGAACTCGTCAAATCCCATCGTTAGTCATATGTTAGATTGGCTCGACTCGAGTTCATTTATGAATTTCATGAAAATTTTTTTCAGTATTCACACTTGCGTGGCCAAAGATTTTCTGAACTCAATCTCGCAAATCATATAGGACTTCTTCTTTTTTACCAAGATCGACAGATTCCATCTAAATGCATCCTACTCCAAACAGCAAACCTGAAACCTACTGAAGCCAACATACACAGTAAGGGCCCGAATGGCTAGGGACCAAGAGAATGTACAGTCAAACCCAGTAGCCTCACCGCGAATAGCCAATATCACCGTAGGTCAAAAGACCATTTACACCACTACAGTATTGAGAAAACTACTGACGAGTGAGTAGACATCCATGTGATTCTCGTGTTGGTCACGCTCGTGCAAGTTATTCTCTAACAACTACCTGAACCTTTACCCCAGTGTCTCTATACTGCAGATCCAAGATTTATCTGTCCATAAGAGAGGTGAATCGTGTATCGATCTCAAATGG
>KE505158.1:7145-18567 GCA_000441515.1 Elaeis oleifera | reverse complement strand
TTGGCGCCCCACAAAGAGATCTCTAACCATAAAAGATGGGGCATGGACCCCACTCTCTCTCCTCCATGCCATGACACATAATAGGGGTGGGGCCCTCTAAGATATGGCACCCAATAATTTCAAAAAAAAAAGATGTACCACTCAATCTTCCATCTATTCCACATTCACACTTAGAGATGATTAGGAGATAAAGAAGAGATAATATTAAGATAATTATGCCAACTAATTGACTTAATCAAATCTTTTTGGGCTCATAATTATGAGTCCAATTAAACTCAAATGAATTAGGTTAGGTTCAAGGCTATGGACTTGATCAAATCGAAGTCTTGAGAAGAATTAGGTTTAACCATGTGCTAGCATGGTTCTCATAAATCTAATAGAATTTTAATAAATCCTAACTCAATTAGAACTCATAAGCTCAATTGATAAATTTGAGATTAAATCCTTAATGTGTGACCCCATGGTTCCATTCTATTGGGTAGTGAGATATATTGTGATCTCTATCACAATATCATCAAAACTCTTTTCAATGGATTGAAATATTTTTAATTCTATCCTTCGAGGGCCATCGATCATCAAGATGATGTCTGATGAGTCTCACAATCCATCAATGACACCTAACAGTATATAGTGGCAACTCAGTAAAATGAAAGTATGAATCTCTGGGTGCAGTCATCGTATGATTCAGTCCTTCTATCATGAGTCCCAACTTGACGGAGGTCATAGAAAACTCGTCAAACTCTATCGTCAGTCATATGTTAGATTGACTTGACTCGAGTTCATTTGTGAATCTCATAAAAAATTTTCTAGTATTCACACTTGCTTTGATCAAAGACTTTCTGAACTCAATCTAACAAATCATATAGGACTTCTCTTTTCTATCAAGATCGATAGATTCCATCTAGATGCATCCTATTTCAAACAGCGAATCTGAACTTACTGAAGCCAATATACACAGCAAGAAATCAAATGGCTAGGGATCAAAGAACATGCAGTCAAATCTAGTAGCCTCGCTGTGAATAGCCAATGTCACCGCAGGTCAAAAGACCACTCATACTACCGTAGCATCGAGAAGATCACTGACGAGTGAGTAGACATCCATATGGTTCTCATGTTGGTTACGCTCAGTGCAAGTTGTTATCTAACAACCACCTGCACCTTCACTCCAGTGTCTCTACACCGCAGATCCAAGACTCATCTGCCCACAAGGAAGGTGAACCGTGCATCGATCTCAAATAGATTGATCACTGTCCTCTGTAATGATCTTTTGATCGAGAGTATTTAGAAATTAATCACTAATTAAAGTATGTCTCAAATTTTTAACTTTTAAGAATATACAAAAATCATCTTTGTTAATTTTAGGACAAATAATGGATACAAAATAAGATTGAATTGGAAAAGCTCTTTATTATAATAAAGTATTACAAGTACAAGTTTAGATCCTGAAATATATAATGTGTCTGCCAATAATTGACTTTTAGGGCACAAATCCAACATGAGGACCCTCCCATCGATGAAAGTCGAAACCTCCTTAGAGGGCACTTTAGTGATTGGGTGGCCATCCTTCCTAAGAGCATGTCTCTCCTAGTCATTCTCCAAGAGAAGGCTGGAGAGATGTGTCCGTCCATTGGATGCCCCACCAGAGACTGTCCAAGAAGCCATCTCTATGAGGAGGGAGGAGCAGCCCCATAGAAAGGCTGAAGACTTCTCCTTCAGATACTGCGCAGGAGCGGCCTCTAATGGCCATAGGCCTGAGTTCTCTAGTGTGACAAAAAATTTCTAATACCTCCCAAGCCAAGTCGAGATCCACATAATGGTGCCCTTGTCCTAAATGATTGGTAGCAACTCGACTAGAAGAACTGGCTCCCTCGGTCAAGAAGGAGATGTCTGCTACTCACCAATAGCGAAGGGAACTACTCCATTGCACCATGGAGGACCACAGGCAAATCTCCATCCCAGGGTAGCTAAGCATCCCCTATATAAAGGGGGCTGGGATTGAGCACTCCCCAACAACTCCTATTGACCAGTGATAGATGTCGGCAAGGGAGTGCCCATGGAGATTGTCTCAATCGTCGATCGACAATTTGAACCGTATGCCCTTGTGGAACCATTATTTTCAAGGTGCGTGGTAATAAAAGCCTGACGTCCTTGGGATTCTATAAAATAGCTTTTTAGAAATGACTTTTCAAGACTCTTGAGGCTCACCTATCAGATAGTTCAAGTCATCGAACATGATATGACCAATCTGTATAGTGCGATGGGAGTCTCTAAATCCCCTGACGACATTATAGCCGCCATATGCTTTGACAGCCAGAGATCGCAACTAAGGATTAACGACGGCCCTCTCTCCATGTGATAGAGAGAAGGTGAGTCATCAAGTGAATGCGTGTTGCATTTTAACACTACCACAACCAAGGTCCCACAACTTGACAAGTTCATCGCCATGATGATAGAGTGACCTAGACTTGAAGATGAGTATGTAGTTTTCTCTCTCAATGAAAACTTTCTAGAAGATCAAGCCAACCTCTTAACCTAAGCTAGAAAGCATGCTCGGGCTGAGAGAGATGAAATATATCGCTGAAAGAGGAAAGGAGGAAGAACGGTGATAAAAACGATCCCACGACCATGATCGTGAAGCTTCAAAAGAATGAGGAGAAGATCACCCCAAACAAAGGAGCAGAAAGAATCCTTCATGTAGTTCTGATGATCAAGCTTCTTCCAGCTTCACACACCCGAACCCTCAAAAAATTTGAAGGCAAAATTTTGTATATCGAAGATGAGGGTGCTCGCAAGTTAGGAGGACCCAAAGATCCTAAGTAGTAGGAAGGTAGAAAGTGAGAATGCAAAGGATCCCATTCAGTGAGAGCGAGCATCCTCAACAATGCCATGACAAATGGTGCAACAAATCTCAGTGATCGACCATATTGACAAACAGGTCAAAGTTGAACACCCATTACAAGTCATCAGAGTGCAAGTTATGGGCCAATGGCTTTATATAGGCGGCGAGTGAATTAATCACTACCATACCGGCACCAAAGCCGACACCCCTCCAAGTAGAAGAACCCACTTTCAAGTTTGCATAAATATCCAAATTCAAATAGAAAGTGGATGATTGGGACAAAGCCGAAGATCACTAGAAGTTTCACGTGACTGCCTGCTATACGTGAATCAGGTGAGGAGCAAGGACGACCTAGATAAGTTTGGAAGACCTTCCAAAGCAAAAGTTCACAACAACACCAAATCAGATGCAAGAGAGACAGCAAAATGAACATTTCATTAAAAGAAAGAGTCTCATTACAAGACGACTTTGACCAAATGGAGTCCGTTACAATAAAGAAAAGAAGCAGGAGCCCTACCACCATCGAGGTCCTTCATCAAGTCGGAACCATAGAATTATGGGACTTGACGATGTCAGCCTCACAGTCCGATAGGATGCTCTCGCCATCATGACACACTTCCTCGAGAGACAAAAGACAGCTGCTACTATGGACCGATAGTGGCGGCGACAAGGAGAAAACCACAAGACTGCTTGAGAGTCCTCTAGAGAAAACTAGAGCCCTCTCAGGGAACAACACAGAGTAGCTTCGACAGTCACTGCCATAGTTCCATTGAAATTTCCAACACTTCTCAGGCCAAGGCAGGACACTGCCAGATGCACTCTTCTCCAGTGCACTTCTTTTGGGTGAACTTTGCTCACATGGAGGCACAAGAGGGCTACACTCAAAATGAGCAAGTGATGGTAGTGCTGTGACAACCATAAAGGCAGCATCTTGGAGAAAAATTGGATAGTCTTGGCTACAAGTGGTAGGAAGCTCCATTTATGGGGAAGTCACCTCCTAGCTCCTCCAACTACCCCTTTGACATGAGACATGCACCATTAGGAAAAATGCCTTGAGAGCCGTGCTATTAGGAGTTGGAGCACCAATCATCTCCTTTCAATATGTCACCATCACCAGAGGAACACCGTACATCAAAAGCCAAGGGGGTACAACTCACCAACACGCGATCCTTGAGAGAAGACTTGGTCCCAACGTGAATCCCCAAGAAGAATCAGAAAAAGGTATTTGGCATTGTCCCACACACCACAAGGATTATTCTAGTACACACTCGAGCATCATCAAATGGATCAGCCAATCAACCCACCGAAGGCATTCCAACCAAACCCTCACAAGTTCGAATATGGATCAGCAAGCAGTCGAAGACGTGAAGCCATCCAATCTTCTAAACAAGACTTTCCATGAGCAAGAGTCTCAGTAGCAGCTTAATGACAAGCAATGATTTCGTAGGGAGACTTAACTAATTTATGAGTCTACCCGATGACGGAGATCAGGCATATGCCAAAGACGGCCACCCAACAATTTTGCAGTGGTGTGATTTTGGAAATTTTCAAAAAGACTACCACTATAAAGAAAACTTATCCATGAGAGAGGTATATACAAAAGTCTTTTCTCCATTCATTCAATATTGACAAAAACAGCACCAAAAAGGTGCCATTCAGAATAAAAGAAAGAGAAGAAATAAAAGAAAGAGGAGAGATGAAGAAAATGAGGAGGAGGGCCTAATCCTCATTCGAGAAAAATATCCCAACCACCTCATCACTGTTTTTTGGACGGAGGCAGTGCAAGTCCAACCGCAGCATCATGTAGTTTATATAGAGTTTGCAATTCTCAAAGCTCCAGATAAACTTGACAGTCGAAGTATCGAGGAGCTTCCTCTTGAAGGCCTCTAAGATCTCATACTCTGCGATGCAGTGGAGTTGTGCCTCAGCAAAGGCATCGATAGCGGTGTCCTGGTGGGTCGCTCCTCTAGGAACGAAGGACCCCTTGCCTGGGGCCCTTAGAGGAGGTGGCACCCGTCCACGCTTGGATGCTCTAGTGAGGTAGCCTTCGCCTCTTAGGCAAAGGCACCCCCTCAAGTACTCGGCTTTCTTCTTTACCACTTCCTTCACTAGTCGTGGCAACGGCTCCATCACTGTAAGTTACCTAAAGAAGACCAGTGAAAGCTCCTCGATGGATGCATCTACTGCAAGGAGGTAGGCTATTTATACAGGTTTCAAGTGATGCATGCCAACCAACCAGCAATCAGGTCACGCTATGTGTCTAGCTCTGAAGTGCCGATAGCCGCAACCATTAACCGCACCCTTTCATTATCAAGGATCAACCAGTGGAATGCTTCAAGACCCGCTTTGATCCACTGCATAGCAACCTGGGATTGACTGGACAAATCCCTAGCTCATTCCCTCGAAAAATCCCCTTTGCCATTATGACAGATGAAGTTTCAAGATGCCTCATGGATTGATGCTTGGGTTCTCAATGAGCGAACCCAAAAACTGATGTTAACTGAAATGATGCCAATCATTAAGACTCTCCAAACTTATCCTAAAGAAACCTCAGATTCACCCATCGAAGGTCTTTGGATTGGGTGCACCCTAACTAAGATGATAGCAACCTACATGGAAGGAGCTTCAGACACTGACATCTCAAGGTTCAAGGCATCATCTAATGACCCTGATTTCATCTAAAAGTCCTTGATGAGATTCGAGGTGGAAGAAGTTAGCTCAGCACCAACAAAGACCTAGTCATGATGAGTTCCACAGCTACCCTCAAGATCATGATCGAAGAGATAGTCCAATCCTAATTCCACCTCAAAGGCACCACTATAGATGGTGGATAGCTATCGAGCTCAGGAGCATCCAACGACTACAAGCACTAATCAAAAGGCCATTCCAATAGCAGGGAGCCATACTTCGGCATGCCACCTCAAGGTTTGATCAATGAACTACTTCAAAAATAAATCCTTCGAATTGAGAAGTGGGAGGCAAGTGTTGGACTGCATTTTGTCTGACCGATGATGTGGTGATTCCCTGATGACATGACAGACATAGGGCAACATGATCTAGCCACAGGGACCGCATGGCCCAGATGACATCACATGGCCCCTTCGATAGCTCCATGGACTTCGGCTACGATCCGACCATCCGAATAAGATTGGTAGCTCAGCAATATCTACATCGTTGGATAATCGCTGACCTCACTCGAACTCCACCCCAGTCCTCCACGGGATTCATCGAAGCTCCAAAGGGTCTCTACATGTGGGGCATCCTGACCTAACAGTCGATAGTGCTAGCGACCTTTTTCTACTAGTGGAAGATTGGTCCCATCAGGGCCGGTTGAGATCCAGTACCTCTAGCTCTTTAACGGCCACTTCTCCAATAAGCGGCGACCTGCTACTTGACAAGCCTCCTTCCATAAAAGGGACAAAAGCCAACATCACAGAGGGTTCTCTCTCTCACTCTCTCAGGCTCTTGCCACTCACCCTTACTGTTCTCCCTCTCTAACTATGACTGACTTAAGCATTGAAGGATCTCCTACTGGCGGCATGCAGACTTTTTTGTAGATACTCGAAAATCCTATCTGACATCCCCCACTTCAGCCTAGTGACAGTCCTATCATACTGCTCGTGCCATGTCACCCGAACCGGAGAGGAGCAGAAATAGACCCCATCAAAATCATTACACAATATTGTAAAAATAAATTTATGACTCTCTTGCCATTCATTTTCAAAATTTTTTATCATTACTTAAGAACGAGAGAGAGATGTAGCTGCTACTCCCAATCTCTAGCTTTTTTAGATATTTAAATAATTATTTCATAGTGGTGTTATAATAAAAAATAACAACAATATGAAAAAATGATTGGTAGTATTTTTTAATTATTATTCATTTGAGAAAAAATATCACTTTCACATTGCACAATCTATTTTAGAAAGAATAAATATTTGAGTTTTAATATGGAAAATGAAAAATAATGATATTTATTTAAATTACAATGGACTACTATAGTGCGAAATCATATGTTATTTTTCTCTTTTTTAGTAAATATAATGACTCCAAAACTATCACAATATTTATTAATTACAAGATTATAACAACCATAACAATATAAATTATCATGTTCTAATAGACACTTGTAACATTATATAGCAGCCTTTATTTCAACCATTTGATCCTTATAGTAGTGTTGGATATGAGGTGATGATGCTAATATCAATGGTGACATGGGTAGAGGTGATGAGAATACTATCTTTGATTGCAATATTGTGATCTTATATGGCAGTGATTATAGATCATTCCTACTCCTCAAATTATCACCTAACTTTGAGATAAGAAGCCTATCCTTGAGGATGAATATTCAAGATCACCCTTGGATAGTGTCGGGTTGAAATTTGGGGATAAAAAAGCTCCCCAATCCAGCATAAACAAATCAATACAATAGTATACCATTAGTATATTATATCAGTTTGTTTATATTATATCATATTGATATTACTATAACTATCATATTATTTTTTATTTTATTTTAAATTATAATAGACATATATTATTTATTTATATTTATATTATGAAATTAATTAATATATTAGTTCTATTTATCTTATTTTTAAATCAAAATAAATATTATTTATAAATAATAATATATTATATAGTCAGTGATCTTAGATTTCATGAAATACTAAATAGCTTACTTGATAAATATGCATGGATCCTTAATCACCAAAACATAGCACACTAAATATGGTGATCTTAGATCATCAAGAATCGGATTATCTCAATATAAGTATCACAAGTAATCTAAAATTATCTTAGCGATGCTATTTTAGGTCATCAAACACCATCTATATGTAGAAAATAGCCATAGCTTCCGGAATATAGCTAAGGTCCATTATAAATAATAATTGCCTGCCATATATGGACTTGGGCAACAAAATTATGGCCTAAGCATGGAAGCAAGGTACACTATCTTGGTATTGTACCTCATATTGGTGCCATCCTATTACTATATTGAAAATTGTTAGGAAAGGAAGGAAAGAATTTTGAGATTGTGCTAGTAGATGAATGACTTCATCATTTAAGATCTATGTAGGTGGATGGATGATAAATAATGATAGAACACTTTAAAACTATGCAAATGGATAAATGATAAAAATAGAGTACTTTGAGATCTATATAAACAAAAATGATAAAGGTTGAAGTGATCTAAGATCTGTGCACATGGATGGATGATAGAAGATAAAATGCTTTGGGATCTGTGTAAATGAATGGATAGTGATGGATGAATCACTTTAAGATTTATGCAAGCAGATGAATGACAAAAGATAAAGTACTTCAAAATTCATATAAATAAACAAATGATAGAGGTTGGAATGCTTCAAGATTTGTGCAAGTGAATGGATATAGAGAATGAGATGCTTTAAGATTTGTGTAGGTAGATAAATAGTTGAGGATAGCGTGCTTTAAGATTTATACATGTGGATGGATGATGGATGATAGGTTCTTTAAGATTTGTGTGGATAGGACTGAGCATTTTGAGATTTGTGCAAGGATCATAGATGAAGCATTTTGAGATATGTGCAAGTAATGGATCATAGATAGAGCTTTGCGATTTGGATAGGTGAATGAATGACAAAGAATGAAGCTTTTTAAGATCTATGTGTGTGGATGGATAATGAGATAGGAGCATTTCAAGGTCCATGCTAGTAAATGAATGCAAAAGGATAGGCACTTTAAGATCTACTCGGATAGATGAATGATAAAAAATGGAGTGCTTGAGATTTGTGCAAGTAGATGAATGGCAAAGGACAACCTCTCTAAAGTAATCGTATTTTATCTTTTTGATTATGTTAAGGTGTTAGCATTCAATAGATTGGTTATATTGCAATAAATTTGAAGTTTTGACGGTCAATTGGCACTTTTTAAATTTTGGAGTCTAGGTGTAAATGGCCAAAACTTGAAGGGAAGTTGCTATTATTTTTCTTAAAAAATTCAATGCCTACCATTTAGCACTTATTAGGATGGTATCATTCTTTACTGAAATGTTCAGAAGGTTGGTTTTAGATTCTAGTTGGCGTTGGCCCTCTAAAGGTGAGGTGGATGTAGAGTGAAAAGTGGGAATTAATTCCATCTAATCTCAAAAATCTAATTTTTATAATATTTCAAGTATTTCTATACTACACATGATGTGCAATCTAAAATTTTTTGAAACAACCATCATGGGAGAAGACATTCATCATAGTATGAAGAGGATCACTTCGGGATATATATATTTTGATTACTAAATATTGTTTTCTTATGTTTTTTGGGACTTTGATTGTTGAATGTTAATGGTATATTAAGTTGTAGACTGGATATTATATTTATAAACAATTAAGATTTTACTGTGATGAAAAGATTTTCAAATATAACTTCAATCTTTATTTGCCATTATGATATTTAGAAATATAGGCTATTGAGCAATTGGTGCAGTGTGGCTTGCTGTGCAAGCTGCCGTACTATAGTTGGGAGCCTCTAACATTCATATTGAAGGTAATTCTGCCACTGTAACTTCTTGGTTGCACAAAGCATTGTTACAGCATCATGTGAATAATCCTTTTCTTCTTGGCTTGAGGTACTGGTTTAATTTTTGTCATATATAACTGTTCTCATATGCATCTTGAGGCAAACCAAGTGTCAGAATATTTAGCTCATAAGGCCTTGTTTGGTGATTTTAACTGTTATTCATTGTATGATTTTGATTCTCACCGATAATTATTGCTTCAAGCTGATGCTTATGGGGTCTCTTTTTTATGTACAGATTATTTCATGATAGTGGTTAAGAATGGAGCGCAATGAATGCTTTTTCTTCATGGCTCTCCCAAGTTATTTGGTGGCCTGCTGGTTTCCATATAGTTTCTGCTCCTTTCTTTACTTAGTTACAGAAATATTACAACTATATTTTGGCCTTGGTGTTTAATTATCAACTAAGAAATTCAGCACAAGCTCTGCTGTGCTACAGTAATTATGTATGTTGCTTCAATTCTATTCTTGTGGCTATCCAATACCTGTCTTACATTTTATCCTGATATCTCTGGTTAAGGTTTCTGTGCTGGGTACAAACGTAATGTATGGGAGTGGCTTTAAGAACACTTATTCAAAAGGAGGGAAAAAAAAAGGTCTTGGCAAAATAATGTTAAATGGGGAAAAGAGTGGAAGGATAAAGAAAAATAGAGTGGGAAAGGAAAAAAAAAAACTATGGGAGGAGCGGAGAGGTATTTTCTATCTTTATTGTTTCTTTACTCTATGCAAGTTTTCTTCTTTCTATCCTTTACAATAGTTAAATATTACCTTTGCTCTTCCATCTTTATGTAACTCTACTTGTGTGCATCACTAGCTTCACTGGACCCATATATTGCTTCTGATTTGTCTATTTCATATATACTTTATATGATGTCTTTTTCTATGGAGTTACGGGGTTTTAGCTTCCTTGCAATTGTTTAGGCTGTGCACGTTCTGTATAAACTGTTTACTTCTCCTCAAGGATTCAAGTTGCTTTGTTTTGTCATGCTTATGTTCAATCATAAGTTTCTGCCTATATTCCAATGGTTGGTGCTGATCAGGTTGTTTATCCAAGCTGGATACTCTGTTAGCTTCATGGTTTTGGCTTCGCCTACTTGTATTTGCAACAAAATTCATATATTCAATGATACCTTACAGATTACTACCAAATCTACTATTTGCTTGTTTAGCTGCTGCACAGATTTCTCATTATACTTGTACACTAGATGTTGCATCTTCAACATTGCTATTCGATGGATCATACATTTACAAGGATACAACTGCTCTACTTGGTCTTTATTAATATTTATGCTTCAACTACTTCTAACAGTTACTATGCCATGTACATTACAATGCATCATATTGCTTCCTGGAGCTTGTTCTTGCATAATTTTCTCTGTCTGTTTCTTCACAGCCTGTGTCATCTATTATGTTACTGTTTTCAGCTTTAACCAATAACAAGAATACATTTGCTGCACCTGGACTTTCATTAACATCTATAAGCTATGCTGATGATGCCGGCTGTTCGATCCTCAAGTTCGCAAATATGACCATTTTAGCTGATGTTATTTTCTACACTTTTGCTACTCTTTCTTTTTATATCTCTTCTGTTGGTTATTTTGTCCAAATATTTGTTCTGTTTCACCAATTTTGTACAAGTTACTATATCTTTTTAACTCTGCATATGGATTGCTTTTTTGAGTATATAGCAAGTCGGGCATGCTTCTTCCTTGTATATTTCTGCTTATTATAAATAAAGTTCTATTTCTACATAAAAAAATAAATTGTTAATATATTCCTCGATGAGTGAGGCTACTTGATCTCAAATAAATAAAACAATAAACTGGTTATTAACCTCTCTTTCTGGAATGGATGGGTACATGAATTAGATGTAATGGGCTATTTTCTGTCGTCTTTTGGTAGAAGATTTCATGTTCAAATATTACTCTTCCAAAAGAATTTTACTATGGTACTCCTTTATAACATGTTATTGTAAAGGATTCTTTAGTCTTTTTTCTCCTCTTCCACCCGCCCCACCCCCTACGCTGCTCT
>KE505157.1:487189-502655 GCA_000441515.1 Elaeis oleifera | reverse complement strand
TTTGTGACATAAATCATGTACCCATCGTATGATTAACTAAAATTCTAGAGATGTGGTCAGCTATCATATTTTCAAAGCCCTTCTTGTCTCGAATTTCTAGATCAAATTTTGGAAGCAAAAGGATCCATCTGATCAATCACAGTTTAGTATTTTTTTTAAAAGCAGATATTTCAGAGCCGCGTGATCAGAATACACTAGAACCTTAGATCCTAATAGATATGAATAAAATTTTTAAAGGATGAATACTGCCGCTAGTAGCTCTTTTTTTGTTGTGGTCTAGGTTAATCGGGCATCAAAAAGAGTCTTGCTAGCGTAGTAGATTACATGTGGCTCCTTGTTTATTCTTTGACTTAAGACAGCCCTATTGTAAAATCAGAAGCGTCATACATGATTTCAAATAGAAAGGACCAATCAGGAGGTTTTATTATGGGTGCTATTGGCAGGACTGTTCGTAATATGTGGAAGATTTGTAGATATTTTTCATCAAAGACAAATGATGTGTCCTTGACCAGCAAATTGCACAAAGGTCTCGATATCTTGCTAAAGCCTTTGATGAAGCATCTATAAAATCCGACGTGACCTAAAAAGATCATATTTGTCGAACCGAAGTGGAAGGTAGTAGTTCTAAGATGATCTAGATTTTGGCTTTATCTACCTCAATCCCCTTTTCGAAATAATGTATCCTAATATGATTCCTTTTTGAGCCATGAAATGGCTCTTTTTCCAACTCAAGACTAGATTTATCTCTGTACAGCACTTAAGGACTTTGGAGAAGTTATGGAGACGATCCTCAAAGATGGTTCCAAATACAGAGAAATCATTCATAAAATTTCAAAATTTATCCATCATACTCAAAAAAATGACCAAAATGTACTGCTGAAATATAGTAGATGCATTACAGAGCCCGAATGGCATACGTCGAAAAGTGAAAGTACCATAGGGGCAAGTGAAGGTGGTCTTCTCTTGATCATCCAGAAATATAGGTATCTAATTGTACCCCAAATAATCATTCAAAAATAGAAAAAACTTTGACCCGCTAATCATTCTAGGATTTGGTCGATAAAAGATAATGAAAAATGGTCCTTCCTAATAACGGTATTTAGTTTTCTATAGTTAAGGCACACTGCCAATCAGATGGTGTGCGAATAAAAAGTAGTTCATCTTCTTCATTCTTCACCACAGTAATACCTAAATTCTTAGGTACTACTTGAGTGGGACTGATCTATTTACTGTCGGATATGGGATAGATGATTTCAGTATCTAACCACTTTACCACCTCTTTCTTCACTACTTCCCACATGTTTGGGTTCAATCTCCTCTGTATGTCTCCATGGGGTTTGGCATCTGCCTCGTAATGAATATGGTACATACAAATAGAGAGGTTAATTCCTTTGAGATTAGTAATGGACCAGCCAAAAGTCTCTTTGTGTTCCTTCAGCATACTAACCAATTGTGCTTCCTGATCTGGGGTCAAGTCTAATGCAATGATCACCAAGAGGGTATCATTGGGCCCTAGAATATGAACTTGAGTACGATCGGAAGTGGTTTCAATTCTAGTATAGGTGGTGATCTAATGATGGGGCTGTGAGTGTATCGGCTAATGTGGGCAATGATTTGATTGTTTAAGGGGAGTGGTTTCAGCATTCGGTATATCAACTAGGGTATTTACTTCTTCGCTACCTCCCTCCATATCACAATCATCCACTCCAAAGTATGTTAAGTGGATGTCTAGCAGGGAATCGTGTGTAAAAATCATTGATGTTGCTTCCTCTATGATGTCCTCGAATGTATCTATTTCAAAACAACTATCTGTTGATGGTCCTTGAGATGCACCAAATATATTCAGTCTTAGTTTCTTATTTCCAAATGATACGTCCATGACTCCTATCCTACAGCTAATGCATACATTTGTCGTAACTAGGAAGGGTCTGCCTAAAATAATGAAAATTTACCTCGGATTGCCACTCAGTTCCATATCGAGGACTAAAAAATTAATCAAAAAATAGAACTCATCTATCTTGACCAAAATATTCTCGATCATCCCATATGGTATCTTAATTGATCTATCAGCTAATTACAAAGTGACCGATATAGGTTTCAGTTCTTCGAATCCAAAAAGTTCATATACCGAGTTAGATAAAAGGTTCACACTTGCCCCTAGGTCCACGAGAGCTTGTTCGATGTGAAAGTCCCCTATAATGCAGCAAATGATAGGGGCACCTGGATTTTTAATCTTTGGAGGGATAGCATGCTGGAAGATAGAGCTAGCCTATTCGATAAGGCATACTTTCTTCGAGAGTTGTGATCGAGATTTACATTTTTAGGTGCATAATTCTTTCAAAAATTTTGCATATGCTGGGACCTGTTTGATTGCATCTAGAAGGAGAAGATTAATTTGAACTTATTTAAATAATTTCAATATCTCGTCTAGTTTTCTCCCTTCTTATTCGTAGGAATTGGAGCTTTTAGAGCACTTGGAAATGGGGCTTTGGTGGTAGGGTGGTGCTTGCATTATTAGTTCATCCCCTACTTTTAGGTCCTCATCATCCCTCTTCTTGCTTGGTTTGGGGTTGGTCAAAGGGTTGGGGTCGGTCAAAAGTTTGGGTCGGTCTCATTGGTTTTGCTTGTTTGTTTAATGACCTTTCCATTTCTGAGAGTCATGACTGATTTGATGTGTTCAGAAAAAAATTTAGGGGTATTAGAACTTTCCGCCACGAATTGCCCTCTCAGATTTTCAACAGGTTGACTAGACAGTTTACTCTCCTCTCTCCTACTGAGAACAGTGGCTAGTTGACCTATTTGGGTCTCTAGCTTTGTAATTGTCTGAGTCTTGAAGTGGAAGATTTGTCGGATGTCTTCCTCGAAAGAAGGACTGTAATTGGATACAGGCTGCGAGGTATGCTGGTGCTGGCTATAGGATAGATTTCTATACTGTAATTTTGATAATTGTGTCTCTATGGTATCGGATTGATCATGTTTATGATTTCCAAAGAAACTCGGTTGATTCCTTCAGTCGGAATTGTAGGTATCTGAATAAGGATTGTTATTGACCTAGGAGCATTAAAGATTTGGGACTTGCTCCGAACAAGCTCAAAAAATTGGTATGCTGCTGGACAATCAGCTATAGAGTGGGTGAGACTCGAACAGATCAAACAAGCATCTTGTACTTGTGTGGATAGGGAAGAGGTGGTGTAACCGACTTGCAGTGGTCAATTGAGTTTTTGAGAGATTATTTCATCCATCCTGCTGTGGATGTCTACTGATTGGCCAACTTCATATAACCCACCTCTTTTGGGTCTTGATGTGTGAGCTTTCCTAGATATATAATGCAATGAATTCTCACTTAAGATTTCAAAAAGCTATCAGGCCTCATGCCCACTTTTAAGCATGAACATCCCACCACAAGACAAGTCAACCGTTTGTCTGTGCTTTTCCATCCAACCATCATAAAAGCACCGGACAAGTTGTCATTTGAAAATAGCATGGTGAGAACATTTTTGAATGAGGTCTTTAAGCCTCTCCCAGGTCTCGTGGAACATCTCTCCCTCTATCTGGGAAAAACTAGTTATAGATTTTCTAATCTGATTGATTTTTCCTATAGAGAAATACTTCTTAAGGAATTCTCATTGAAGCTGGTTCTAGGTTGAAATGGTGATCGAGTCTAAAGAGTTTCGCCAGTATTTGGCTTTATCTTTAAACGAGAATGGGGATAATTTTAATCGAAGAGCATCATCAGAGAAGTTTTGAATTTTTACTATGGAGCATATCTCAAGAAATTCATCCAAGTATTTGTACAGATCCTCATTCGACAATCCACAGAATGATGGTAGCATTTAAATAATGCTGGATTTGATTTTGTATTGTACCACCTCCACGGGAGGAGGCTAGATACATGGTGAGTAAGTGTAAGATGAAGGAGTAAAGTACTCCCTCAATTATCATGGTGGGTCAGTCTCTTAGTTTAGATCCATGATTTTGACTCGGTTTGTTCAAATCATTCTTTCTAGTGCTAGGTCTAGTGGGTGTAAATCATGTTGTAATGATCGGTGTCCTAGCATGTACCCAAAAGATCTCATCAAGTTCTAATTTCAACAAGTCTTTTTAATTTTTTTTAAAGATAAGAGGAGAAAAGGAGAAGAAAGAGAGAAAAGAGTTCTAAAAAGAGAACCTAAGGAGTCTTAAGGCTAAGAAGAGAGAGAAGAATCAGTTAAGTTTGATATTTTTAGTTAGCTATCAAGTGGTTCAATCAATCCTGACTATAGGTTGTCCTAGTTCTAGATAGCTCCTAACTGTTCTAAGTGCACCATCAAGCACTCCAAATACGGACTTAACCAACCAATTGAACAGGTAAGTATAAGGTTGGTGGGGGTCTCTCATTATTTTCTTAGACACCAACTAAATTGGCCAGATCAGTGAATAAAATCAATTAAAGAACCACCTTTCTTTAGGACGTAATCTCTAAATCACTTTTTTAGACGCCAACTGATCAACTAGACCTGACTTGGTTCAACTTTCGGGATCACTTGTCCTATTGAGCTCAAGTTCCTTAGGGGCTTACATCTAATTAATTTAATTAAGGGGCTTAGGTTCATGCGAATGTAAGATGGTGATTTGTGGGCCAAGAAAGGATGATGAAATTTTACCTTATGTTGTTTATAGGTTATGTTCTTAAGATGTTTATGAAATATGTAATGCAATAAGAAAGATGTCCAATACAAGCAAGAAGCTTTTAAGGTTTAATTAGTTTCTCTATTTTAGTTAAGTGTTATGAGATGTCTTTGTTTCTTTTATGTTATATTATGTAAAGCAAGAAGAATAAAAGGTAGTTTTAAATTAGGTTAATTAAGTATAAGAAGATCTAGAAAGTGTAAAAAAACTAAATTAAGGTAAGAATATAAAGCAATTAGATATCCTACGATTAAAGCAAGCAATCTAATCTACTATTCAAGGCAGTCAGTTAAAAGGCAGAAATATTTTTTTTTATAAAAAATCTATTAGAAAGGAAGTAAATAAAAGATAAGTCTAAAATAAGTAGAAAGTCAAATCTATATAAGAGACAGAAAATTATTTTACTAGAAAGGCAGTAAAGTAATCTAAAGTAAGAAATAAAACCTAAAAAGTAGTAAAACACATACATATTTATATTTTATAGGTTTTTTTTAATTTTTTTAAAGCAATTACATCAAGATCTTCAGTAACGGCGTCAAAATTTGATGCGTGTCGTAGCACACCAAAATTAACCCTACTCACTTACTATATAGATAGGATAAGTCGGGATCATATCTGTAGGGATCTTAGTTGATTATTTCAAAAATATAAAAGAAAAAAAATAATAAATTGAAAAAAACTAATGAAGAGATAAGAGCATTGTAATAAAAAGATTTTTCATTAATCAAATAAAGCTTATACAAAAGAAAAAAAAGTTGCGATATAAGACAATTAATTCCAAGTTGAATCTTTCAATTACGTCCGATGGTCGATGTGCTTCCTTGAATCCTTCGTCTTCCTCCATGCAAACAGTGGCAGAATGGCTGGAAGGCTTAGTCTAGGAACTTCAAAGAAGAAAGATAGATGAAAGTATAGGAATATGAAAAGAAGTATAGCAGCACTAGGATTAAGACCTCTCCTAGATTTGATGGAAGATGTGACAGGGTTAGGACCTCCTTTAGACTTCTTAGGATGTAAAGAAGGGATCTATGGAGGAATATGGTGGTGACGAGGAAGTAGAAGATGGGTTGCTAGGATTAGCACCTCTCCTAGACTTATGGAGAAGAGAGAAAGAGGGAGAGAGAGGGCGGCAACTTAAAGAGAAACTTAGGCATTGGCCTGATGCTAAAAGATGGAGGCCGTGGGGTATTATTATAGAGTGAGAGGTAGGATTTATGATACAGTTGTGAAATAAAGAAAGGCAAGAAGGAGAGGCTTGAGCGTTGAAATAGGTGTGAGAAAGAAATCGTAAAGAAAACCAAGAGAAGAGTTTGGGGTCAAGCCAATGTGGGGTGTAGGATTTAAGAGGACTAGGGCATTTAGGCGTTAGATGATAAGAGAAAGGAAGAGAGGAGCGGGATTTGTGGTAGGGCGTGAAAGGGTGCACGTGAGAGTCTTAACGTGAAAAGAATATGGGCGTGAGGGAGCTTTGATGTGGCATGTAATAAAAAAAGGAGAGGGGGCATGAGAAATATTGTAGCATAAAGAAAATATGGCGCATGGAGTTTTGGTGGCATGGGGATTTGCGTGAAGAATTGAGATGTGGGGTCGTATGAAGGAAGGTTGTTGCGTGAAGACTCTTTGGCGCATTCTTTCCTTTCTTCTTTTCTTCCTTCATGTTAAAACCCGCACTGAAAATTAGTTGAGTCGGTGCTTGAAGGCTTTAGATGTGGCGCCAAGTTGCTTCTAGGGTTTCATAAGAAGGGTGGTGGCGTAAATAAAGATCATTAGATCTTCATGTTGCTTCTCCTCTATTGATCAATAAGTCGCGTTCACATTTGATTTTATGGAAAAGATTATCTTCTAATCTGGACTCTTGGTTGGAGAGGTTGCATCTGATCCCTTTATGAATAAGTCATGTTCATACTTGAATACGAACTAGTTGCCTGATTCACTCGAATTTGATCTGATTTGAGTCCAATTTAAATCGTATGAATCCAAACTCTCAATCATCTGTAAAATATATTAGAAAATATCAAATTCTTAATAAATTAAGAACAATTAAATAGAATTATGTACCTCTAGTGACTTAATTCAAGTGTTCATCACCGACCTTGGACTTGCTCGGTCATCTCCTTTTAGGTCAGTCTTCCATTCTCCTCAATTTTAGGAACGAGTGCATCGAGTTTTCTCCATCCATCTAGGCCTCGGGCAACAATCTGGGTAGCACGGATCTTGCATCCAATGTTGGTCATTCCTCAGATGAATCCAAGATAAGAAAAATGCCAAACTTTGATCCCTTTCGAGAAGCCTCTATCCTCACCCAGGGGGACTTGGAAGTCTTATGCCTTAGATATCAGATTCCTTCAGAATTTAAACTGGAGGTTGCTGGTTCTGAGGATCAGATAGCTTTTCCATCCTGAGATCAGATTGAGTTCTATGAAGAGTCTTTTAAAGTCGGACTTAGATTACCTCTTTATTTTTTAGTTGTAGAATTACTTAAGACTTACCAAACAATTTCGTGTTGTGTAGCACCTAACTCGTGGCACCTTATCATCTCCTTTGTAGTGCATAATCTTCTTCTCGAGGTGGAACTAACCATCCACCTCTTCAGGGTATTTTTATGTCAAAGAAAATCCTAAAGAGGCTGGATGGTTGTATGCCGCTCTTTGGAAGGGGTGACGCCTCTTCCGAGGCGCTCCTTCCTCGATCCACAATTGAAAGGAGTAGCATTTTTTTTTATCTCATTTGAATAATCCTGAGACTTTAATATGTCGTGGGTCGACTTCGAAGGTCGACGATCAATGCTTCAGTTCTCTCCGATGCCGAGGAGGAGGCATTGAAGCTCATATTTAGCCGTATTGCTCTCCCATTCCTAGGCTCCTATTTGAGGAGACTTTGCACAAAATCGGATTGAGTCCGACTAATCCTCAGAGTAAGTTGATCATATTTCCAGTATTTCTCTGTTGTTTTCTTTTGGTTGATCTCTGCATTTTCTAGATATGAAGCTCGAGGATATTGAAGCCCTCTGCCAAACTACTAAGAGGAAGAAGTCTTCAACCATGGCCCTTGCTCTTGAATGGGCCGAATCGAGCCCATCCTCATCTAGCTCACAGTTGGCGACTCACAGACACTAACTTGAGACCCTTCAAGGAAGAAGGCCTCTTTGGGGTTCAGCTTGTGCAACCTTTGAAATCAGTTGCTCATAAGAATTAGTTCCCCCATCTTTCACCTCGTCATCCCATCAAGATTTGGTGCCCCCCCAGATCTTGTTTATATGTCCTTGTGATGCATCGATCTTCTCACAAAAGTGTCTCCAAGGCTATCAGCTCGATTGAAGAAGGAAGTTCGAGAGTAGAGATTGGATTTCGGGGATAATCATATCACCCGTGACCTTCTTTGGGCCACGATAACACTGGTCGACATCAAAATTCTTGATGTGGAAGGTTTCGGCTTCTGCATCAAAGATTCTTATGATTTCCTCCTCCGGATCGATATTCCCTCTCTCGAGCTTCCTTCTTCTCTTTTCTTTTTTTGACTAACCTCTTCTTGCCTTCAGCTTGTCTATCATGTGGACCACTTCGTCGGTATTCTGAAAAAAGATCGATGAATTTCCAAAGAAGCTGAGGACTAAGCTGCCCCAGCTGAAGCTCGGGCCACCCAGTCCTCCAAAAAGGTGGACAAGGCTATCGTTGCCAAGGCGGTGGTTGAGGATGAAGTCCAGTCTTTGAAAGCCAAGGTTGAGTCGCTAGAGGCCGAGGTTGTAAAAGCTTGGAGTGACACTAAGGCCTGTCTTTTCGAGGGTCTAAGTGTTGCAGCAAGCCAGTGGGAGAAAAATTGGTGTCTGAGAAGACTACTGTGGTAGAGGTGTTCCACTCCATGGATGAGTTTAGGATGATCAAACTGGAGTTCATCTCGAAATCCTACCTATAGAGACTCATGGACTTCAAGGTGAAAGTTTGGAGCTACTTTTCTAATCTTAACCTCGAGCCTCTAGAGTCGGATGATGAGGAGGGAGAGCCGACTGAAGTCGATGCGGAGGGGAGGTACAAGCTGAGGTAGAGATCGGTCTGGGATGCGGTGAAGGTCAGGCGGCCGAAGATGTGGCATCCACCCATCCTCCCACGATGATCGTGCTTTCGGAGCCTGGAGGCCTCGTCAGGGACTCAAATGCCCCTGTCGATATCTAGGACTGCTTTTCTCTTTCTTTTCTCTGTACTCAAGCTTGGGTCTGTCCGAGTTAATTTTGTGATTGGTCCATTTTATACTCCTCGATTTTTGAACGAGCTAATTTTGTAGGAGACCGACCTAAATAATGTATAGACATTTCTTTTTAATACACGCTTTCAACTTTTTCACATTGTCTTTGTAACTTTTCGGCTTCGCTTATTAGTGATAAGTCCAAGTCTCAGGGTCGAATTCCCATAGACAATCAATCCAATCTCTGGTTTACGAGATTTTCTACTCAGAGATGAGGTGAGATGAGGAGTATGAGTAAATCACTTTTTTAGGAGCTCAGCTCCCCACACGATCCATACGAGGATAAGGAGCATCATTTAGTGAACTTCATCATCGGCTTAGCTCATATGAGGATGAGAAGTGTTCGTTGCTGCTAAGTTCATGGGTTATGCTCAACTCGTCCATGGACGAGGAGCACCATTTGGCGATCTTTAGAGTCATGGATTCGACTCAGTTTGTTCATGGATGAGTACTACTTGACGAATGTTGGAGTCATGGATTCTACTCATCTCATCCATGGATGAAGAGTGCCCCTTGACGAATGTTAGAGTCGCGGGTTTTACTTGGCTCGTCTATGAATGAGGAACACCACTTAGCAAACATCAGAGTCATGGGTTCTGCTCAGCTGTCCATGGACGAGGAGCCCCGCTTGGTGAATGTCAGAGTTGCGGGTTCTACTCGACTCATCCATGAATGAGGAGAGCTACTTGGCGAATATTGGAGACATGGGTTATGCTCAACTCATCCGTGGATGAGGGGCACGGTTTGACAAACTTCGGAGGGCATTGAAATCTGCAAATAAAATTTTATTGCCATTCAATAAGAATTACAATCTAAGGATAATAAATTTGTAGATTCTCAAAATTTCAGGTTCGGAGAATGGAAGCTCCATCTAGTCGGTGGAGTTGATATGCCCCTGATTGCACCACTTCGTCAATGCAGTATGGGCCTTTTCAGTTCGAAGTGAGTTTTTTCTGCTCTATTGGATGAGATACTTCAGCTTTCACAAGATGAGATCTCCTACTCGGAAGGTTTTACCTTTGACTCTTGAGTTGTAATATCGAGCTATCCTCTACTCGTAACTTATCATCCAAATTCAAGCTTATTTTAGGTTTCCTCTACTAGGTCCAGATTCACCCTCAGATCAGTCGAGTTACTTTCTCATTGAATTTCTCCACTTGAAGTGAGGGCAAGCCAATTTCAAGAGGTATTACGGCCTCAGTCTCGAAGGCTAGATTAAAGGGTGTCTCCTCAATAGGGATCTATTGTATTGTGTGGTAGGTCCAGAGTATATTATAGAGCTCTTCAATCTACAGTCTTTTAGCCCGACCTAGCCTCACTTTCAACCCTTGCAACAGAGTTCGATTGGTCACCTCAACTTCACCATTACTCTAAGAATGAGCTACTGAAGTTAAGCGATGGAAGATCCCAATATCCTTACAAAATTCTGTAAACTTTGGGTGGTCGAATTACCATCTATTATCTATGATGATAGCTTGAGGCTAACCGAACTGGCAAATGATAGATTTTCATATGAAGTCATGGACTTCGACTTCGGTGATGGTTACCAGTGCTTCTGCTTCTATCTACTTCGTGAGGTCATCAACCGCGACGAGCAAGAATTCTTCTGCACAGTTGCGATAGAAAATATCCGAGGATGTCCATTCTCTATTGGACAAAAGGCCAAAGTGTCATCATCGGTGCTAGGGGTTGAAGGCCAATGCTGAATGTTGGTGTTCCTCTGGCACTGGTCACACCTACCCATTGGGTCGGCTGCGTCCTTCTACATGGTTGGCCAAAAGTAATCTTGTTAGAGCACCTTGTGGGCAAGTGCCTTCACCCCCAGTTGGTTATCATAAATTCTTTTATAGACCTCTTGGAGGGCTATTCTACCTCTGAGCGATGGAGGCACTGAAGTAGCGACGACGAGAATGATCTCTTGTATAGCTTTTTCTTGTACATTAAGCACCAAGGTGCGAGTACCTCAACTTCCTGACCTCCTCTCGATTGGTAGATAGAACCCCATATTACAGAAATCGGACGATCAGATCTATCCAACTCTGCTTAAAATTTGCTTGCATCATCAAAGCCTCAATGCTTGGGTGTTCTAAGGTCTCTGTATATGAGTTTCTCTTGAGGTCAGTAACTCCAAGGGTGGCAAGCTTTGACAGGAGATCCACCCTCATATTTTCAGACCTCAAGATTTGCTAAACATTCAGGACGACGAAGCTAGAGGTGAGGTCTTTAACCTTCTGTAGGTATTTCATCATATTAAGCCTCGTACTTCGTACTCACCCTGCACTTGACCGACAATGAGCTGGGAGTCACTATGGACCCTCGGTGCCAAACTACCATTTCCTTTGCTATTTGGAGGCCGGTGACCAGTGCTTCATACTCGGCCTCATTGTTTGAAGTTTGGACTCCGAAGTGCAAGGCATACTCGACGATCACTCCATCCGAGTCTAATTAAGATCAACCTGGCTCTTGAGCCTGCCATATTGGAGGAGCCATCCACATGAAGAACACAACATTCCTCGGGTGTCACGACTTTTGGTTCATTGCTAGGGCCTCTTTCGAGATGGGACACTCTAAAATAAAATCAACCAATGCTTGAGCTTTAATAGATGACTTGGGGAGATATTTTATGTCGAACTCCTCCAGCTCAATAGCCCACTTGGCTACCCGACCTAAAGTTTTGGGTTGATGGAGCACTGACCTAAAGGGTTGATCAATGAGGATGGTGATGGTGTGTGGCTGGAAATATAGACACAATATTTTTAAAAATATTATGAGGGCATAAACCATCTTTTCTAGCTTTGTATATCTGACCTTAACATCATGGAGGACTCAGCTATATAATACACAGGCTTCTGCACCATGGCCTTTTGGCAGACGAGGACTGAGCTAATTTTCTGAGGGGAGACCGTGAGGTATAGATATAAAACCTCTTTAGGTTTTGGCTTACTTAGAAGGGGCTGCAAGCCTAGATACCTCTTTAGCTCATCGAACACGGTCTGGCACTCCTCCGACCATTGAAAATCCTTTACTTGCTTGAAGGCCTTGAAAAATGGAAGACTTTTCTCGATCGACCTCAGGAGGAACCTACTGAGGGCTGCAATCCTTGTTGTCAGGTGTTGCACCTCCTTAACGATCTTCGGGGGCTTCATCTCCTGAAGTGCTTGAATTTTCTCGGGGTTGGCTTCAAGCTCACATTGTGACACAATGAAGGCATGGAACTTGCTAGAGTGACTCCGAAAACACACTTGCTAGGGTTGAACTTCATATGAAAGCATCGCATTGCGAAGGTCTCCTCAAGGTCATTGATGTGGCACTCCACAACTCTACTTTAACAATATGTCATCTATATATATCTTCATGTTTCTTGCAATCTGCTTCCTGAAGATCTTATTGACGAGCCTTCGGTAAGTCGCTCCTATATTTTTTAAGCCGAACGATATGACCTTATAGTAAAAAGATCTTGATCAGTAATAAAAGCTATTTTTTCTTGTCCTCGGGGCCATGAGAATTTGCTTGTAGCCAGAGAAGGCATCAATGAAAGAAGGAGTTGATGGCTCGAGGTTGCATCCACTAGTTAGTCGATTCGAGATAAAGAATAGCTATCCTTGGGGCATACCTTATTGAAATCGATGTAGTCGATGCACGCACCCACTTTTTATTTGCCTTCTTGACCAACACTGCATTGGTTAGTCCCTCAGGATAATAAACTTTTAGATGAACTCGACCCTCAGGAGCTTTTCAACTTCTTCTTGTATAGCTTTCTATCGTTTAGAGATAAAACTCTACTTCTTCTACTTGATAGGATGATGCTTCAAGTCTATATTTAAGCGATGGATGATTACCTCCGAATCTATACCCAGCATGTCAAAGGCTGATCAAGTGAACATATCTGCATTGAATCAGAGGAATGAGGTGAGGTGCCGATGGTCCTTGTCACATAGGTTGGAGCTGACCTTGATGATTTTGATAGGGTCGACCTCATCCACTGAAATAGGAATGAGGTCCTTTATCGATTGATCTCATTATTCTGCTAGCTCATCCCAGACATCGAATTCATCCATAGGTTGGGGCTCTTCACGTGCTTCTCCTCGTAAGATTACCATATAGCATTTCCTAGCTAGCTGTTGATTCCTTCGGAGTTCACCGACACCATGAAGAGTTGAAAATTTCATCATCAGATGATAGGTTGACACCATAATTTGGAGAGTTCAGTCCGGATCGATCCAGTATGGCATTGTAGGCAAATGAAAGTTTTACAATTAAAAAATTTACTTCAATAGTAGACTATTTCGTAGCTTTTCTTGCTATTATGGAAAGGAAATAGCTCCCTCTATCGGGTCTGTATTGTTGGAGAACTATTAGAGAGCTTCTCAGGAGTATGGAGACCTGGAACCAGCAGTAATTCATAAAAGAGAGGCATCCAAAGGTTTGGAGGCACTTAGAAGCCTGGACGACAGCAATTTGAGGCTCACAAGGACTCCTAGGTGGCTAGGGTTTTGGGTGCTTCTATAGAGGTGCCTTGGGCGGCATGAAGAAGCAGAGAGAGAGGAGAGAGTTAGAGAGATAGGCTCCTTTTCAATTCTATTTTATTTGACCTAATTACATGTATATATATACTTATACAAATAGATCAAACCCTAGCCAAAAAACTCTCATGGCTAATCCAATATCATTGTACTCAATCCAAGCCCATGTACACCCATGACTCGATATGCTCTCATCTCCTTAGATCCAAATCTAGTCTAAACATAGATTAGCCCACTCAAAATCTAAATCTACTGGGCCTCAAGACCTTTAAGGTTCCAATCCATGGGCCTCAAGACCGTGGAGGCCGAACCTCCATCTTAAGACCAAACCGGTCCTAGCCCTAGGATCCAAATCGGTCCTAGACTCATGGAGCCAATACCATGGCTCCTCACCTGGCCTCCCAAGACTTAAGAGTACCACATCGGAGCCTACAATCTTCATATTGGTGCCCCAAAGCCTTGACAAACTTCGTGCGGTCCGTCTGCACCAACCTGTTGTCATCATGAACCCTGACAGCATCCTATGCAAACTCCATCATCAATGCAAATTCTTCGGCCTTGGAGCTCCCTTGGAGGCCTCTGAGACATCTACTTCTCCTTGGGCTAAAAGTCCTTCCTTGCATTTCGGCACCCACTTGTTAGATGAGTGCCCTAGAAGCCAATTGTTGGCTGACACATTTTGTAATTTCAGGGCTCAACTTTGTACTTGTAACATCCAATCATATTTATGTATCCATGATTTATTCTAAAATTAATAAAGATGATTTTGTATATTCTTAAGGTGTCGAGAATTTGAGACATACATTATTAGTAATTAGTTTCTAAATGCTCCCGATCGAAGGATTGTCACGGAGGATAGTGATCAATCCATTTAAGATCGGTATATGAATCATCTCTTCTGGATAGATGAGTTTCGGGTCTGCAGTGTAGGAATACTGAGGTGAGAGTGCAGGTGATTGTTAGAGAACAACTTGCATTGAGCTTGACCAATACAAAAACTACTTGAATATCTACTCACTCGTCAGTAGTTGTCTCAATGCTGCAGCGGTGTGAGTGGTCTTTTGACCTACGATGTCATTGGCTATTCACAGCGAGGCTACTGAGTTTGACTGCATGTTCTCTTGGTCCCTAGTCATTCAGATCCTTGCTATGTATGTTGGCTACAGTAGATTCAGATTCACTGTTAAGAGTAAGATGCACGTATATGGAATCTATCGACTTTGATAGAAAAAGAGAAGTCTTATACGATTTGCGAGACTGAGTTCAGAAAACTTTGGTTAAAGCAAGTGTGAATACTGAAAAAAAATTTCACGAGATTTACAAATGAACTCGAATCGAGCCAATCTGATATATTTCTGATGATGGGGTCTGACGAGTTCTTCATAACCTCCATCAGGTCGGGACTCACGATAGAAGTACTGAATCACATGATAATTGCACCTAAGAATTCATACTTTCATTCTACTGGATTACCACTACATACTGCTAGGTGTCACTGATGGATTGTGGGATTCATCGGACATCGTCTTGATGATCGATTATCCTTAAAAGATAGAGTTAAAATTGTTCCAATCCATCAAAAAAGTTTCGATGATATTGTGATGGAGATCATAATATATCTCACTACTAAATAGAATGGAACCTATGGATCATATATTAAGAGATTTAATCTTGAATTAACCAATTGGACTTATGAAGTTCTAATTGGATTAAAATTTAGTGAAATCTTATTGAATTTAAGAGAATCATGCTAGCACATAGTTAAACTCAATTCTTCTCCGGACTTAGATTCCTTATTAGATAATGAATGGATCAAGTCCATAGTCTTGAATCTAATCTAGGTCTATTTTGATTTGGATTTAGAGGGGCACCTATTTGAAGACCCAAAAGGATTGGATCAAGCCAATTAGTTGACAAATAAATCTCTTTATTTTTTTTCTTAAATTTTTTTTTGGTATAGATCATTTATATAATATATTATAATATATTTTTATCATATAGTATACCATATTATATTATAATATAATATAGAATAT
>KE505157.1:472444-483735 GCA_000441515.1 Elaeis oleifera | reverse complement strand
TCTCTCCTCTCTCTCTCTCTTCCTTCTGGAGGTTCGGTGGTGTTGGGGAAAACCAGCTCGCGGAAAGAGAGGAAAAACAACGGCTGGTTTGCGTTTTGGAATCTCCGCAGTGGATTCGGCGGTTTTGAGATGTTAGGATCGGAACATGGGAGCTTAGGTTTAGGTTCGGGGTTGGAGCTCGTCTGCTGCTTTTGCCGCTTCGAAGATGTTTGACTGGAACGATCAAGATCAGGTCTTGCATCCTCCTTCCATCTGTTTTCTTTTTCTTTGTTCTTTTCATCGTTCTTGATGTTGTTTTTCGTGTGATTGGTGGATCTTGGTTGGGGAACTATAGAGTGAAAAAGTTTTTTCTTCAGAACTTTGCTTTTTTTTTAGTTGGTTTTCGTTTGCTGGATAAGTTACTAACTCTGTTTGGACAAAGAGTTCTTAATCTGTGGCCATTTTAATTTTATTTTCATTAGATTATGTGGTTTGTTCCTCTTTTTTTTTCTCCCTGAATCTTTATGGTTGGTGTCGCAGGTATTTGTTTGCATAGAATGGCATTTCTTGGAAATCTGCAGTTTCCGGTTGGAAAAGAAATCACATTATGGTTTTAAAATTTAGTAAAGAAGGAATACGCATATTTAGAAGGAGAAATGAAAAAAAAGAAGATAACGAAATCACCCCCCCTCCTCTCCCCATCCCACCACAAAAGAGAGAGAGAGAGATAATGAAATCACATGGTTTTATCGTACTTACGGTGATACCATGTCAAATTTGTAACAAAGCAACGAAATCTTTATATTTCATCGGTTGTCGTGTATTGCATTGATTCCCGTGGATAATACCCCATACTACCCCGTGTATTTCACCCATTCCCAACTTGTCATTGGTGATATGGTATCACCGTTGCAACGAATATTTTCTCGTGCTTTAGACTGCATTTGTTGGTAGTGTCTTAGGGATATTAAATGAAGGTTGCAGAGGATTTATTAGCGGTTACTGAAATCCCTGGATAGCATTTATACATTATTTTTACATGTGTTCTTTGAGAAGTTCCCAAGTTACGTCTGGTACTGTGGATGATATCAGGGTTTTGAGACTTGAGTAACATGATTGTTACTTGGTGGTCAAAAGGCTTGATGGGATGGGCATAAGTGGCAGCATAAACTCCTTTCTAGTTTTTGTTTAGGAATGGCACTGTGGAGGGATGGAGCTGTGGGTTACTTTAGAATGAATCATGATGAAAGAAAGACATAAACTGAGAAAATTAACTAATTCATATCTAATTCTTGTAAGGAAATGGCATTGCAGTCTTGTTAATTCTTCTTAGTTGGAATTATCAAATGATTACGAGTATGCTTTGGTAAAGAAAGTGGTTTCTGCAGGTGCTTTAGTTTGGATTGGTAAATAAGTTAAAGCTATGATCTTGGGGACCTTGATGGTGTGGGTTTGCCCAGTTAAATATTGCTTTTGAGATTTTTTATCTTCTAGTCATGTTTAAGGGAGAGGAGCTTATTTAGGTTTTGTGGTGGTTCAATGCTGAGTTGGAATTTTGGGACACCTTACTTGCAATTGCTTATGTGCTTGGGAGAAGGTAAGAAATTGAAAATAGTGGCTAGCAAGGACTTGATAGTGAAGTCTGCTGTACATTCTTGAACAATGGTCTTCTTGTGCCTTCACAAACAAACCATGAATTTGAACCATATCAGAAAAATCTGAATCCCCCTCAGCTTCTTGTTATGAGGAAGTCCTCACTTATGATAGCCTTCAAAACAATAGGTCAAGGTTGGAAGAACCAGTACCGACAGGCATACTGGTTGGTGACTGGTATGGTACAGTACTGGTCTGTACCATACCATAGTGTATCAGAACCATGGGGAAGGAGACAGTCGAAGAGCAAGAAGGCAAGGGAGGGAGAGGGAGGGGGAAGAAGAGAGAAGAGGAGGGGGGGGGGGGGGTTGAGTGGATTCACCTGGGCCAGATCTGGAGGGAGAGGTAGCGCTGGTGGTCCATGCGTTCAGCATGGGCATGTGGAGGTACTGGTGGTGGGCACAAGGCCCGGCGATGCACCCACGCATGCAGTGTTCTCAGGCAGAGGCTGCAGATAGGGAGGCATGAGAGGGGTTCTGAAAGCCTTGAAGGGTTTACGGAGGTGGTGAGGGCAAGGTACAGCCAGCTGTGCATGGTGGCAGCAAGGGTGGAGACGATGCTTGGGGACGTGGTGGTGCAAGTGGGGTTCTGAAAGCCTTGAAGGGTTTACGGAGGTGGTGAGGGCAAGGTACAGCCAGCTGTGCATGGTGGCAGCAAGGGTGGAGACGATGCTTGGGGACGTGGTGGTGCAAGTGGAGCGTTTGGACTAGGGAGGCGAAACTTGAGGACCTTGAAAGCTTCAATTGACCCTATCCGCAATTTCCAATCATATGTTCTTGGGAGGTGATAAGACGTTTAGAATAGTTGTGAGCAAGGAATTGATGGTGAAGCCTTATATTACCTCCTTGAATGTTGGTTATTTGTGCCTTCAAAACTGGGCATGGATTTGAATGATATCTGAAAAATATGAATCTTCCCTCAGCTTCTTGTTATGGTGAAATCCTCATGATAGCCTTTAAAAGGATCGGTAGGTGAGAAATGGGAGATGAGTGTTGTGAGGATGATGAAACCATTTCTAATTTCATTTTCTTTGTCTGGGATGATTTAGAATACAATAGATGACATGTCCAGAAAAGAGCTACAAAATTTGGGATTCCATGCCAAGAAAAGGAGGAAAAAGGCATATAAACTTGAAACTTGCTTTTAGTAATCAATACATTATGTTTTTTCTTCTGATATTAAAAAGTACAGACACAATTACATTCTTGCATTTTAGGCATTGGAAACATCAAAAGTAACAAAGGTGGAAGTTCATGAGGTACATACTCTCACCCATAACCTAGTTTTCCCTAAGTCTTCTGGTATAATTTCGTGACCCAATCAGTGGCAAACTTGGCCTCCTGGTATGTGTTGGAGTTGGAGGTCCTCAAAGCTAGTCATGAGGTTGAAGCAGTCAAGAACTATTGCCTAGAGGTTACAATGGACGGCCTCACACCCTTTCAAAATGGATAGTAGTGTGGGACAATCACTTTCAAATATGAACTGGTGAAGATGAAGTCAGTGAGCCAAAGTGAGAGCCTCTGAAGGGCCCAAGCCTCTACAAGGAGGGGATAGTCAATCTATAGGATCTTACCTTGTGCCTTTGATGGCACAATATACGCATTTTGGAGCAAGGTTGTATTGTCTTTTTTTTCTAATAATCTGGTTTCAAATTGTGAGGGTGCAGATATTGTTTGAAAAAATTGAGCTATTGGCTTGAACCCAAGGGATGGAATTCATACTGTGAATCCTAAGTGAAATGATCAGACTGTTTCTAAGAATTCCAGTGAATTCGAATCGTATCTCTTTCCAAGCTCCATCTTATATGTTCAAATTGTTTGTTGGATCTTTTATTTTGAAGAGTGAATTTACATGTGCCCACGTGCAAGTTCTGTTTAATGTTTATTTGTATTATTCCTGGTCAAGCTAATTTACAATGGTCAGCAAGAAGAAAAACAGTATTATTCACTGTAGTTTGATTTTCTCTCTGGTACGTGCTAAGGATCTTTGTTATTCTAACTTCTCAGGTAGGTGACACCATATGGGGTGAACTAAGTGAGAGTGAAGACCATATTGTCCCTTATGCCAAGGGCACTGAAGATAGTACATTGCTTAATTTGGAGATTATAACAAGAAACAGAAAAATGAAGCCAGCACTGTTTAAGGTCCACTGAGCACACTGCTGGAACTAAACATGATTTGCGGGATGTAACCTGGAAAACCATTCCACCTTCAAACAAATGAAGAACTTTCCGCTCCAAGACTTGACATGGATTCATGGCCTGATTTGCCTTCCTTAAGTGCTGCATTTGGTAAAGGATACAATGATGAAAATGGTCCAGATTCTATAGCAACAGAATTGATGAACGATTTCAATGAAACGTCTGACCTGAACAAAGTGAGAGGTAACATGAGATATTTTCTTTCTGTTCTAGTTGCTCTTCTCATTGCTATTATTATTTCTTAAATGAATCATGTAGTCTCAACTGGTGATGCAGTGCAGCTGGATGGTGAATCTGAAATGTTTGGCAACGATCATGAAGATAAAGAAAGTGACAGTTTTCTTGATTGTGATTGGGCTAACATTGGAGACTTTGATGATCTTGACAGAATTTTTAGGTGATGCGTGTCAACATGAATTGGAAATGAACTGTTTACATATACATTGTTAGGGATTCCTACTTTATATTTAAAGTGATGATTTCCATATTTATCAACACAATTTCATCATTTCTTCTGTTAAATTGATGACATTCACTGGCAATGTACTCACATGTTATGCTTATGCAGTAATAATGATTCCATATTTGGTCATGAAATGGTCGGCAATGCCGGGGAATATCTCTGTCCATCTTCAGATGTAATTAGTGGCACGGCACAATCAATTCCAATGCCTGTAAGTCTCCATGTTTTTGGTAGCTTATCAACAAGGAACCAAAATTATACTAAATCATTAATTATTCATGCAATCTGCAGTATTGCCTCTTATATACAGCAATAAAATAATATCAACTCTTTTATCCAATAGGATGTCCCATTAAGCAGGGAAGAAACTTCTGATCATGGTTGTTCCTCCTTTCATTTTGATGAACTTCCCAGCGGGAACAGAAAGTCAGAAGAGAAGGTATGTATGTTAAAATAACCATGGTCTTTAGATGCCCCTGCAGGTATGCCTGTTGGCTACATTTCTTATATGCTTTGGCAGACAGCAGATGATACTGTGAAAACTGAGCAAGCTGAATGTAAAACTCATGTTACCAGTGAGTGTTGTGGAACACACAACCTGCAGCCAGACAAGGTAGTTTACTGTTGAAATCACAGTATATAATAATATATCCTAGATTTAATCTTTATGAAACAGAAATCATTTGCATTTGATCAAATTCCTGGTCCAAAACCACTAATTCTTAATTTATTTATTTTTGCAAATATATACTCTGCTTATATGTCTATAAAGTCTCATCACCTCTAGTCCTATTTTACAATCATTCAATCAATTTGCTGATTGTTGACACTGCTCTGGATATGGATTTGACACACATTGAGGATTGCATTGTCTTAAACTAACCTGGTTTTATTAGGTGTGCTGTGATGAAATGAATGTTAGAATGGCTGTGACAATTTTGGATTCTTCAATTCTGGAAGATCTGTTATCTTGGTATTTTGATTGATGATGCCCACATGTGTATTTATGAATGAGTCGTTGGAGCTAGTATCAACAAGAATTTGAATTCTAAAGGATATCTTGTGCACTCCCTCTTTGAGGACATGCGGATAATAATTATTTACCTCTGAGTATCTTCCATATATGTATACATGTCCTTTAGTTTACTTTGCTGACTCTTTCATTTTTGGTTTATAACTTGTTCTTAGAAATAAATGCAGTTTCCTGTATTAGACCTCGTCATTTTCCCATTTTGTCTATAGACTCTTTCCTAGTGCTAGGTGAACTCCGAAGAGTTCCTCTCTGGTCATAAGCGCTTAGACTTTGACCAACTAGGTAGGCATTTTTAAACACCAGTTTGTTTTTCCAGATTCCATGACAAGTTGCTTTCTTTATAATGTTTCATTGGCTAAGAGCCTGGCATTGATTTGTGGAGGGCTGATGTCAGGTTGACAGTTGCTGTAGAATTTGCTCAAGCCTTAGATGAAGCATTCTTGACCATGAATTGCTCTATAGCTCACCCCATTTTACTGGGAAAAGGATTGTATGCTGCTGCCAATTTCTAATCGAGTATCAGTTGAAAACCCATCAGATCGCATATTTATTTCTGTCCTTGAATTCTTTTTAAGTTGTTTGTCAAAGCTAATTCTTGCTGTGTATTTTTGATGCTGATGCACATCCTTAGCCATGCCATATTTCTATTTCTAATTCTTGACAAGGCACAAATTGTTTGTTTGGCAGTATTATTTGTTACTTTATTCTGTTTTTTCTTTTCAAGTTCTAATGCATCAGCCAAAGTGTGTGTATGTATGTATGTATGTATGTATGAAGAGTTTGCTTACTGCATATTGTTCAATGCATTGCATAGAACTCTGATTGTATGCATGTACGAAGAGTTTGCTTACTGCATAATGTTCAATGCATTGCATAGAACTCTGATTGTTGCCAATCTTTTTGCAGGATGATGGGCAGAAGAAGCTTTTAAAGTCTCGTAAAAAAGCAGAAGAAAGAAACAAGAATAAAACTAAACAAAACTTAAATGGTGCCTGGTCCCATAATGTTAGCCAAAGCCATCAATCTCCCAGTCCAAATATGCATACGTTGGTCAAGACTCCTTTACAAACCTTTCAATCTCCTACTGCCACTCAACAAAGGCAGGTTGGTGGTGCCGAGAACATGGAACACCTTGGCCCATCTAATCAGTTTCTGTTATCTGGATATGGATATTCTCCATATCACTTTCCTGTCTTTCCACTGATGCCGCATACTCATGCTGAAAGGAACCAAGTGAAACCAGTTGCTGTTAGTTGTAAAGTTTTTCCTGATTCCTCGAAGCATTCAAATTCTTTGGCGAAACCATCAGATATTCCCTCAAGACCATCGACAATGACACCTCAAGAAAGATAGAAAGCTTAGGAGACGCCAGCAAATGCAGGCAATGCTTGCAATTCAGCAGCAACAACAGCAATTTGGTCATCAAATTACTGGTAATGACAGTTTGGTCCTTCAGATAGGTTCACCAAAGAAACAAAGTCAGGAATCTGTTACAAGCTCTGCTGCAGTTGATGATAGTGGAAATAAGATTTCTGCATCAGATATGAGCATGCTACTGGACCAAGATGAGTCCCAGAGGATCTCGACATTGATTGATGATCACTCTTTGGATGAAACCATATACTATGAGCTTCAAGATGCTCTGGGCAAGGTAATACTGTCTTTAACATGGGAGTCAACTTTCTTCTTTTTATGACCTAATATTTTTTCTTGTTTAACTGCAGTTGGACATTACTGTCCGACTTTGTATTCGAGATAGTTTGTTCGTTTAGCCCAAAGTGCAATGGAAAGACAAAGTGCTGGTGATAGAAGTAGTATCAACAAAAGTAACAAAGATGAAGATGAAGTTTCGGCAAACCAGGAGACAAACAGACAAAACAGGTCTATATGTCAGAACATAGACCCAATTTTGATTTTGGATAATAGGGTAAATCATATTTCTATGTCTGTGGTGTCAGAAAACAAATATTTCTGGGTTATTCATAACCAACCTATTATAATTTTTAATCCTAATAATCAATGTTGTTAAATGCACTCTAGAGAAATTATTTGAATGCTTTACATTGACCTATGAATAGCATGTGATGGTTGACTTTAACCATGGGTTATTCTGCTTGCATCACATCATCTACATCCTCATGAGGCATAAAATCTACAGAGAACATGCAAGTCTCACGGTTGAAATATATGTTAGAATGTTCCATCTTAGGGGCTTTCATGTCTCTTTGAAGAAACTGTACTTTAAAGTTCTGGATTATTTTGATCTTTTCAAGTGCAAAAAGCATGCTTCTTTTACACACACACACAAAGATAGATATATATATATATGTATGTATACACACACACACACACACACACACACACA
This sequence comes from Elaeis oleifera, assembly GCA_000441515.1. Classification (NCBI taxonomy): domain Eukaryota; kingdom Viridiplantae; phylum Streptophyta; class Magnoliopsida; order Arecales; family Arecaceae; genus Elaeis; species Elaeis oleifera. The sequence continues at coordinate 476,041 of KE505157.1, read as the reverse complement.
CACGTACATATGTACGTACATATGTATTTTTTAAATTAGTGATTTGCCTCTTAGTTCTATTCAGGGAATGGATGAGATAGATAACTGTATGCATCATGTTTGTCTAGATGTTTTGAATGAGGCAAATAGGCATCTTCGGTCATCGCTATATTTTATTCTTGATGGCTAAGATTTACTATTTTTATCTAGTCTCCAAAGTATTAAAAAAAAAGGGAAATAGATGATGGCATATATAAAATGGTGAAGGCATGTGAGTTTGTATGGCTTTAAGTGTTGAAGCACAAATATGAGCAGGGAAAGAAAGAGAATCTTGAGATTGATCTATGGTAAAACTTGGAATGATAGACTAAGTAAATTAGTGGTGACGTAGTTGGACTTGTTAGAAAGAATGTTGGAAATTATTGGTGATTGCATAGGCATGTGCAATGAAGACATAAGCAGGCCAGGATACGGAGAGTTGCTTGAAACATAGAATGTTGACTCGAAGATCTACTGACTTGGATGGATATTCTATTGATACATTAGGAAAAGCTGGATACATGAAGCTAATCCTAGATGGTTATAACAAAGGATACATGAAGCATAACAGTACTGTGCTGTGCCGTTCCATTTGCATACCGATAAAGGGAGATCCAACAAGGGGGGAGAGGCAGGAGGGAGAGGGAGAGGGAGAGCGAGAGGGAGGGGAAGAGAGAGATGTCGGGAGAGGGAGAAAGAGGGGCTTGAAAGCCCTCCTCTCCTCCTCAGATTATCCGCAGGGGCACCCTATTTGAACGAATAGGGCTCTACCTTTTCTTTGTAATTCAAGTGAAGTCAGCAAGCCATTTGATTCACAACCTGGCATATGTTTCTCGTATGGGTTACTTTGCATTTAAATCTCTCCTTCACACAACAAGGATATTCTTGACTTCATCAAAACTATCATATAGCTTTTGCATTTAGTAGTTATGCATTTTGATGCAGGAGCATCCTTTGGGTCCATAGGTGGTCAACACAATTCCAACAGTCCAAGCTTCTTTTCTATTTTATTTGGTTTAAAATTGTTTAGGTCTCATTTGTGTTTTTTTCTTTCATCAAAGTGTAATATAAATACTATATGCTACAGTATAACTATTACCTTTAAAGAGTCCTACTAAGAGTCAAATAGGTAGTTAAGTAGTGAGGTTTTTGAGGCATTTCTTTCTGTATTTGTAAGAGTCCTGGATGAGTCCAACTGGGAGCTTTCTAGGGGTTGACTGAGTCTGTAAAGAGTCCACAAAGGGTCTGTTGCAAGGTGATGTACGTTCAAAAGTTTTATGAAGTAATAAGACTGTGAACTGGCTGTTTCTCCTCCCTCTCTTCCATATCTCTTCCATTTTTTCTTATCCCCTCCTCTTTCTCTACTCATTCTGCTTTTTTTATTATTTTCTCTAACTGTTTATGATTATTATTTCCAAGATTATCAATAGATTTCTGTTTCCTTTAGATATCTTTCTAATAATTAAGTACTGCCACAAAATACTTGTTGGTTTTGATGTGTCAGCATCTTACCATCATATCACTTGGGATTTCATTATTAATTTCTCTATCTTTTGGTTGTTCAGACATTAAAGTTATTGCTGCCTGATTAAATCTGAAAATTTGATTGCTGAAATCTGATTATAACCTTGTCATGAACTATTCAGTTGAGCCTTGAAAACCCGAGATTTTTATTTCTTCTATCGCAGGTAGAACCCTAGGGTGGGGTTATTTAATCCTTCTTTCACCTAGAAACTAATATTAATTCCTTTCTGTCCTGTTCTCAGGACTTGGACCGCAAGCTATAAAGCTGCTTTAAACCCTAACTATCCAATTCCTAAGGTCCTGTCAAGCAACCCAGGCCATCCCTTTTTGGTCCTGCATCATCTTCAAATTCATCTCTTTTTCATGTAATATGGTAATTACTTTGCTCTTATCATGTATTTGAATTAAATGTGTCTGCTATACTTAAGAACATTGGGCTCCATGAGCATCCATAAACATTTTCTTAATTGTGTTCTGTCCATGTTGAAACGCATGAAAAACTTCCAGATGTGAACTTTATCCTAAATCTATTTCTATGATTAAAACTTGTTTTTCCTTCCAGATGCAAAAAATTGCCTGATGCAGAAACAAATACAAATCCCATAGACCGAACTGTGGCTCATTTGCTGTTTTACAAGCATTCAGAATCATGTACGGGACCTGTGAAAGATGAAATACAACAATCGCCCGTTTCCCATACCCCTGGTAACACTTTCTTTGAGCTCGAGGCTGGAAACTTCTTATATGCTCTTAAATGGAAAAGCTTGACATTTAAAAACACATCTCCAACTGAAAACCTTGAATTTTATCACATTGCGTAATGGGGATCAGCTTCAAAGATGCCTCTACATGCTCATGGAAGTACTTCTGAGGAAAATCCTGAGAACATCGGAGAAATGGAGGTGCAACCTTAAGTCTGAAGTAAGGTGTAGTAAGAAAATGTTCTTACTAATTATCTACCTAGCACATTGTCTTATGTATTATTTTTTATGCTTGATGAGACTCGTCTTCCGATAATGAGCTGGTTTCCTTCGCAGAGCAAGCTGGTTGGATTTTAATGGGAATGCCGGTGTTCTTGCAGTGTGGTGGTCTATTCAGCTTTCATGTGTCGATGTCTCCACATATCTATAAGCACCTCATGTATCATTTGGCTTTATAGATCTTCAAAATGCTTCAGATGTGTTTTCACTGTCTGGACTGTGGGAGTTGGTTCTCCTTGTGCTGCTGTGCACACTGTTTAGTGGTGTAAGATTAATTCTGTACCTAAATGTATGTTAACAATCATCCTGGAGATGGCCGCTGAAACATCTTTGTTAACTCGAATCCTTCAGGCAATCCATCTTCTGACTAGTATTTATATGTACCATTTATGACTAAAGCCTTTACCTTCCACCTAGGACTTAGATGCTGACTACTCTCTATCTGACATTATATGGTATTATATCATTGCTCTATCAACTCCTTGCAGGCATTTTTAGGAGTAATTCTCCCAGTAGTCTTTGCCCGAAGTGGGAGTTATATCTGCAGTATGGTAAACCTCATGGATTCCATTTCTGTAAATTTGGAGGAAAAAACTATCAGTTTTGTGGTAATTGCTAAATGGTTATACTGACTTCTCTAATTTCAATAATTTGAGTACATTATCCTATATATTTACTAAAGCCAACGCTTATAATGGTAATATGATAGTAATAAGTATCTTATATATAAAATACTTTTTCTTTTGCAATGTGAATGGCATGGGAGAAGAAGATGCAAGATATGTGTGAGAATAACAAGCCTCCTAGAGTCACTCATTTTAAACAATAGGTATCCGTACAACTAATGTGTCCGGTGGCAGTTATATGGTGCTTATTTACAATTATAATGACTATGAAGTGGCTGATATTCTTATGTTATCTTTTGGTAGAATACTTTGAAGTCATCTATTGAAGTGAAGCAGTAAAGATGTGTATAAAACGACACCACTACATTTGAAAAAAAAAAATACATGATTTATTAAAACCTAAATTTGGTTAGATTATGTGAGTCCTTAAGTTAGAAAATAGTTAAACT
>KE505157.1:418653-433460 GCA_000441515.1 Elaeis oleifera | reverse complement strand
AAATATCTCACAAGCAATGTCTGTTCTTCATTTTGAGGTATTGTTGTAATGCAACCAATCTATCTGTACCAACAAAATAAGCATGGTAAAACTGTATTAAAGCAACATTTTTTGCAAGAAAAATATAAAGAAGTTGAGCAAAATGCCCCATGAAGTGATGCAATTTTAATCTAGATTATCCTTCTATGGATTTGAAACTAATGAATCACAAATGATATTATAAACCATATCTTACAAAACTATATATTTAGGGAAAAACTTAGTTAAAAGAAGATCAATAGAATCAACATTTTTCACCATGAATATTGTGTACATCTGTATTATTAAATACTCCGGGGCATGAAGAGATGGCAAATGATCATCAGCAATACACATTTCACTCAAGAAGGTTGCAATTAATACATATTGAAACATGATGTTCTAAAATGCCCTAGACTCTAACAGTCTAGTGAAGTCGAACATATGGGATGTATTATATAATCTGATAGATATAAACTGACACATTAGACGATTACTACATTTCATCCTGTAAGCTTTGGTGGGTTCTCTCTTTAGTTTCTTTTTCTTTTCTTTTTTTTTTCTGAATTAAACAAAATTAACATCCTAATTTCCCCCTATTAAAATCATTCTTTGACATGTGATTTACCCATCCATTAGATAGCTCAATTACTATATAAAATTGTTTTCTAATCAACAATCAACCACATGTAAAATGCCAGTGTACCTCCCTGACTAGAATTTGTGTGAGATGATAAAGCCTACCTCTAACAACAACTCTTTTATACATATGCATCATGATTGTCTCCATTTAACGTTTTATAATGAGAAACTAGATAAGTCCAACAGGAAAAATGTGAGTATACCTATTAAATCACAGAATATTAAATGATAAAAGTCACAGTGAAGAAAGAAAATTTCTTGTCATAAACATTTCATCTGCAAACAAGATAACATTTATATATTAAAAAGTTCTTCTTTCCCTTTTCCTCTTCCTTTAAAATTATTCATTTACATCATGTGCTGAGTTCTATTCTTAAGTGTCCTGTTTAAGATCAGCTAGATCCACTTTGCAAACGCATCCCCTGTTCCTAGGCCAACATGGACAGTAAATATAAGTTTAGTTCCATACATTCAATTTACCTATAGCTGGCCCCATTAATTAAAGAAACGCCAATAATTAGAGAACTCAACACTACCTCTAGATCTGATAATTAGATAACCAGTCACATCTACAACCTGTAAATGATCATTCGGCAGGAAAAGTTCCGATATAAACCGGTCTTCAAAACCAATCTACTGCAAATTTTTCATTTATTCATGCTCCAACTGAAACATCTGTCCAAATCTGCAGCTTACCATCCACATCAATGTCCTAAGAGCTCTCTCTCTATCTCTCATAACCTTCAAGAAAGCAGGAATGATGGATCGAAAAACTTATTATAAATCTGGTGCAGTCTACAGAAAGCATCATTACCCAAAGCAAGAATGATGGATTGAAAACTTATTATAAAACATCTCCATCATATCATACATAACCTCTCTGTTACATTGTTTCTCCATTGTTGGTTTAACCAAACGCCTGGAACTACTGCCAAATTATAGAGGCACTAATGGTTAGGCACTTCCTTCACACCATCAAATTATCAGCTGCTTATTGGAGAAATTAATACTCTCAACAAACACATGTATAGCCTGCTGTTTTATATCAAATCTCTCAGTGGTCGATCATCTCCTTCCTATCAGATCAAACTAATCAACAACCACAATTCAATTGCACCGAAACCGGAGCATATCTTTTGCCATAATCAACAAGGAATGCAAAAACAATCATAGGAAAGTCTAATTCACCAACCAAACACATAGAAGAATGAAAGAACTCAAAAATATATAAAGAACAAATAAAGGATTTGAACCAGACCTGAACAGAGCTTGGTAATGATCAGGTATTCATCCGACGGGGAAGGGACCGATTTCGCCGGTCCTGAGTGCCCGGGCAATCTCGTCGGCGACCGTCACACACGATGCGATCCAGCCATCGAGAATCATCCACACCATGTTCATTATGTACACAGCCAAGCCCCATGGCATTGCCATACCCCCACAATCCCTTCTTATCTTCTGATCGCTCTCTTCCTCCAATCCAGTTCCCAGCAGAAACCAACCTGTCAGGGCCCAACTCCAAAATCTCAATTGAAATGAAATTATTATTGGTATGAAGAGCTGGATTGGAATGATTGGTATAAACAAGAATAAAAATTACTTTATCTGGAAGTCTCTTTCTTCTATGGGCAGATTCCTTAAGATATTAGATAAAGGACACATAGAAGAAGTCAAGAAAGGAGGTGGTAGCTAGAGTGGAAAAGAAATCTCACTATGATATCCGGTCCATCCGGAATTTACATCAGGAGTTAGTTTTGGGATCTTGTGAGTTCTGACCAATGGATTTGGGTAGTGACGGCTATACGGGGAAGAGAGAGTACTAAATTTCTTTCCCTTTGTGCGCTGCCACGTTTAGGACAAATGGACCGCGTGATTTAGGTCGGATGGTGGAGATCTGGAGATGGATAGGTTCCAGACGATGTCGTTGTCAACGATCAAACGTGGCCAGATGACCCTGGTGCATTAATATCAATCTTGTTGATGATGACTCATGTATATTGTTATGTCGCTCTAAGATTTGTACTTTGCTGCCGTTTTGCATCTACCTGTCGTGGGACATTAGCATCCACATATTTGCTTATGGCCACATTTGTTTCCACATGGTGCACCTGCAGAGTCTTCAATTCTGAACACCCAAGGACTCATCTTGTATGGAGCAAGCTTTCGGTTTTGAACGCTAAATAACTCATCTGATGAGGAGTAGATGGCTATGAGAAGTTGCCCGGCGAGATACTTTTCGTGTTTCTGCTATGGTCTTGAAGGAAAATCAAAATATGGCGGTTTATTGGATTGGATTGCATCAAGAAATCGATATGATATTATTGGGCCAAATTTGGTCCACCTGATGACGTATTCGATCTTTGAAGACGTGACAGACATCTGGTATTATAATGTGGACAACCTAAGACGTGTGCTCTATACAACAATGATGTCATCGGTGGATGACCGATCGCATAAGGTCAAGCCTTGGACGAAATTTGCATTATTGGCTTTCGACCGATCTCACCTCATTGCCGTCCTAGTTCTCTACTAGCTATGCTATGATTCTACGGAAAGCTACTGGCGTGCGGACGATAATAGAGTTGGTATTCAGTTATAATAGTAACGTTTGCCACCCGAACGTAGACAGTTGGTCCCATAATCAATTACTGACAATCGTAACCGACTGCTGACACTTGCCAACGACCCACTATTCCGATCTGAAAGGCTGCTAACCGCCTAATAAATTTTTTTATAAAAAGAAAGAAAGGGAGATTCTTTACACTCTCTGAATATTTTCACTATCTTTTTTCATTGTTTTTCCTCTTCGTCACTCTCTGACTTAAGCATCGGAGGATCTTCCGCTAGAGAACCCATCATCTCCTTCTCCAACTTGAGCGAACTTTCTTTACAGATGCCCAGAGTCCAGATTGGCGCCTGCCCTACTCCAGCTAGGCAGTCAATCCGAGTTGCCTTGACACGTCGAATCTTGTCAGATATGTACAGTAATAGATTGGCGCTAGAGGAAGGACAGTCCTATTGTCCTATTTTCTGAAGAAAGATAGTGAGAACTCGATTGCAAAACCATCTCACCATGTCATGTCGGCAATCATTTCTACACAACATATCTAATGTACAAACTGTCGGGGAACAATCTCCCAGACAATTCACTGTCGTTCATTCGGACCCGATCAATATACTTGTAGAGCAAGTCCAAGCGCTGGCAACTACTGTATAGTAATTACAGCAGGACAGTGCAGTGAGGACACAAGCTCCTTCGGCAACTCCATCTCAGTGCAGCTGCTAGATCCACATAGAAGGATCTGAACGAGGGCACCAATACTCGAATGTAGCTCAAGTCTCACATCGATGATCATGATCGGCCGAACCAGCTTCTCGTCGCTCGCCACAACACCCTTGGAGCCCAAGAAGAGATGATCAAAAAATCGATTGTCGATGCCTCCAAAGAAAACTCCACCTCAAGCCTCTCCATATTGACATTATTTCGATGTGGAGACGACATCGAGAGGAAGGTTCAGGAGCTAGAACATAGGATTGTTGAGTTCTAATCGAGAGGTCATCAATAGAACGATGGTCTCAAATTCAACACCCAGCCACCATTCTTTCGAGAGATTCTAAGTGAACCGATTCTATATTGGTTTAAGATGCCACAGGTTGAACCCTACGATAGCTCAACCGATCTATTCGACCATCAAAAGGGATATAAAGTCCTTATGATGCTGCAAGATACATCCGACACCCTCCTCTACCTTACCTTCCTAGTGACTCTTGAGAAAAATACGAGAGTCTGGTTCTCCAGCCTCACACAAGAATCAATCCATTCCTTCAAGTAGCTGGAAATGCAATTCATCATGCACTTCGATAGCCAAAGACCACAGTTGAAGGACAATGACAGCCTCTTCTCCATTGAATAAAGAGAAGGAGAGTCACTGAGAGATTATGTTGCATGTTTCAATGCCGCTACGCTTGAAGTCTATGACTTCAACAAGTCCGTCACCATGTCGGCGATGAAATGAGAACTCAAAGATGAACACCTCATCTTCTCCCTCAGTAAGAACCTTCCAAAAGACTACGCCGATCTCCTCATCCAAGCTCGAAAATATGCACAAGCTAAAGAGAGCGAGGCCCTTCATTGGTAGGAAGAAAGGAAGAAGAATAGTAGTAAAAAGAGAGCCCATGAAGAAGATAGCGGTGCTCGAAAAGAACGTGGGAACAACCACCCCGAAAAGCATCAGAGGATGAAGAGTCCCCTAAGGTGCTTCCATAACTACACTCCGCTCTCCATCCCGCACGCTTAGATCTTGATGGAGATCGAAGGCCAAGAATACATACGTCAACCTGAAAAGATGAGAGCGCCATCGAGCCAAAAGGATAAGATGAAGTATTACTGCTTCCATCGAGATCATGGCCACGACACCAAAGAATGTTGTCAGCTGAAAGATGAGATCAAAGACCTAATCCACCAGGGATACCTTAAGAAGTATGTCTAGAACAAGGGGAAAGTCCAGTAGAAGAACCACGTCAGGTGAATATCGATGTGGACAACAACCGTGGAAATCTTTCGACTGCTGGCATAATCAACATTATCTCGAGACATACTAGCTGCAGAGGGGTGTGAGAGGAAGAAGCTGAAGGGTCCACCCAGTAAAAGGGGTGAATCGGAGAAGCAAACATCTCTTCTTCTAATGATATTATTCTTTTCTGATGAAAATGTAGGCGGAGTCCAAACTCCTCATAATGACGCTATTGTCATTTCAATGATAATAGCAAATTATGATATAAAAAAATTCACATAGATAATGGAAGCTCTACTGATGTCTTGTTTTATGATGCTTTTCAAAGAATGAAGTTATCCAAAGAATGACTCAAGCGGAACTATGCACTGTTGGTCGGATTCACTGGTAATGCACTAGCCTTTGAAGGTGAAATAGAATTGTCCGTGATCGTGAGAAAATCACCTAGGTAAGCAACTATGCTACTCAATTTCTTATCATCCGAATACCCTCGACATATAATGTGATCCTAGAATGATCTGGATTAAATGCTTTGAGAGCCATTGTCTCAATGTACCACGTGCTTGTCCATTTTCCAACCAAGAATAGAGTCGGACAAATGAGGGTGATCAAGTACTTGCAAGATAATGCTTCATAGCAATAGTCCAAGAAAATAAGACTAAGAAAACTCTGCCAATTGAAGGGTTAGATTTGAGAAAGGATGAAGACGAAAGCTAAGGTGAACTAGCAGAAGAGCTCATTGAAGTTCAACTAGGAGATAATTCTGAATGAGCTGTCAAGATCAGAAGTCTTCCACCAAAGCATCTCAAGGAATGGCTAATTGACTTTCTTCTTGTAAATGCCATTGTGTTTACCTGGTTGGCGTCCGACATGCCAGATATTTCTTCAAAGTCATTACACATAAGTTGAATATTGACTCTCATCATCATCCTGTTCGACAAAAAAAAAAAATTTGTACCAGAGCGACAAAAGATGATTGAGGAAGATGTCGATAAACTTCTTAAGATAGGATTCATCCGAGAAGCACATTATCCAAAGTGGATCGCTAATGTGGTCATAGTAAAGAAGTTATGATAAGTGAAGGATCTATATTGACTACACCGATCTAAATAAGACTTGCCTTAAAGATAGTTTTTTCTTGTCAAGAATCAATCAGTTGGTTGATGCTACTTTGGATCATAAGCTTCTGAGCTTTATGGATGTATTCTCCAATTATAATCAAATTTGGATAGCACTAGAAGATGAAGAGAAGACAGCCTTTGTAATTGAAAGAGGACTGTATCGTTATAAAATGATGCTATTCAAATTGAAGAATATAGATGCAACCTACCAGTGCCTTGTCAATAAAGTCTTTAAGAAATAGATCGATCGTAACATGGAGGTGTACGTGGATGATATACGCGTCAAAAGTGTGGAAGCTAATCAGCATATTGTCGATTTCAATGAAGCATTTAATGAACTCAAGCGCTACCAAATAAAGTTGAATCCAAACAAGTACATATTCGGAGTGAACTCTGAAAATTTTTGGACTTTATGGTGACCCAAAGGAGAATTGAAGCAAATCTAGAAAAGATCCAAACACTTATAGAGATGAAGCATTTGACTAATAAAAAAGAAGTTCAATACTTGACTAGAAAGATGGAAGCACTAAGCCAATTTATATCTATATCGATTGAAAAGTATCTTTCATTTTTTAAAATAATAAAGTAAGCAAAGAACTTAGAATGTTCGGAGAGTATCGATCTGCCTTTGAAAGCCTTAAAAAGTATCTCGGATCGGCACCCCTTTTGTCAAAGCCTATTGAAGGTGAGAAGTTGTATATATATTTATCAGTCATCTCATAGGCAATAAGTTCGATTCTCGTCTAAAAAAAGTCAGTGTATAAAAGCCGATCTATTACACTAGTAAAGTCTTAAGAGATGCAGAAATCAGATACACTAGAATCAAAAAGATAATCTACTCACTTCTCATCATAAGCAAACATCTTCGATCATACTTCTAGGCTCATACAGTTGTCGTGCTAATCGATCAAAAGTAATACTCTGAAGATCGGATATATCTGATCGTCTAATGAGGTGGACAATCGAGCTTGGAGAGTTCGACATCGGTTATTGATCTCGTACAGCAATAAAGAGACAAATACGGACGGACTTCATCGTGGAGTGCATGATCCTTGAAGAAAATCAAGTTTAAATGCTTCTGAATCAGATATCGACATGAGAGACAATTGGTGGATTCTGCACGTGGATGGAGCTTCAAATTTTTAAGAAAGTGGTGCAGGTCTATTTATCGCCAACCTAGATGGAGTTATTGTCAAGTATGTATTGAGGTTCAATTTCAATACAACAAACAATGTAGCTGAATATGAAGTCCTCATTATCGAACTAAAAATCATCAAAGAGCTTGGTATAGAGGAAGTCAAGATATTCTCCGATTCTCAGCATATCGTGAGTCAAGTGTGAGGTGAGTATGAAGCCAAAGATCCCATAATATCCAAATATCTTTAAATGATAAAGGATCTCACCACAAGCTTCAAAGAGTTAGATATTTAAAGAATACTAAGATTAGAGAATGTTCGAGCTGATATACTTTCCCATCTAGCCACTTTTAATTCTGTCGATCTGGGACAGAAGATCTACATTGAGTATCTAGACATCCTAAGCATTGAAGAAGCCACGAACGTTAACTAGATCGATAATGAGCTGAGCTGGATAGACTCATTGATTGGGTACTTGAGCAATGGCACCATTCCAGATGATCGAAAGGAGGCTAGAGGAATTAAACAGCAAGAGCTGTGGTACATCCTTCTCAATGGCCAACTGTATAAGAAGTCATTTTCAATACCATTACTTGGATGTCTAAGGCCATCCGAGGTTGATGATGCACTTCTAAAATTCCATAAAGGCATCTGTGGCTACCATATCGAAAGTAGATCACTAGCATACAAAGTTCTCTATCAAAGATACTACTGGCCTTTAATGCAGAAAGATGCAAAGGATTTCGTCAAAAATATGATCGAGGTCAAAAGTTTGCAAATATCTAGCGAAAGTTGGCATCCCAACTCATTCCTATCTCATCTCCTTGGACTTTTGCGATGTGGGCATGAACATCATCGATCTTTTTTCGATGGTATTATATCAAAGGAGATTTCTTATTGTGGCTATTGATTACTTCACAAAGTGGATGGAGACTAAATTTTTGGTACAAATTACTGAATAGAAGATCAGAGATTTCGTCTAAAAGTCAATAATATGTCGATTTGATCTTTCAAGAGTGATCATAATTGATAACGACCGCCAATTCGATAGCAGAAAGTTCAAAAAATTCTATATTAAATTTCACATCGAATATCAGTTCACTTCTATTAGACATCCCCGATTAAATGAAGAAGTCAACGTCATGAATCGGACTATTCTATAAGGATTGAAAAGAGACTAGATCAAGCTAAAGGACCCTGGATTGATGAACTCTATAGCATGCTATGGACATACTAAACGACACCCCGAACACCAACTGGTGAAACGTCCTTCAAGCTAGCCTTCGACGTAGAAGCTATCATCCCATTTGAGATTTGTTTACCATCACATAGGATGGAGAACTACAGCGAGCAAGAAATTATGATCGTCTCCACATCAAACTCGACTTTCTCGAAGAAATTCGAGATCAAGCTCGAAGTAGAATGACTTCTTATCCATAAAGAGTGGCTCGCTACTACAACTCTAGGATGATGCCAAAGTCCTTTGATGTGGCAACCTTATCATTTGCTGATCTAAGATTGCCAAACCTATCGAGCAAGATAAGTTAGTCCCGAACTGAGAAGGATCCTATCGAATTACTGAAGTGATTCGATCGAGATCCTATCAAATTGAAGAACTGGACAGTACTCCTATACCTCATATTTGGCATTCTGAAAATTTAAGGATGTACTATCAGTAAGTCATGTTACTAAAGGAACACTCAATGCAGTCCTTATTTCAAGCTACTTATGTCTCATTAAAGTTTATAAATATCTTCGGCTCTCATCGATGTTACTTTGGCCTATGATTTACATCATGTATGGCAATCTCGTTTAGCATAAAAAGATTCAAGATCAATCATAAAGTGAGAGACAAAATTATTCATAAAGTATTCATTTATTGATTGAAGCTTCATTACAAGTTTCATTTCATACATTTCTTAAAATGAAAAAAAAAGAAATGAATACAAAATGTCCCATCATCTCTCATATCCTTTGGATCTCCCCGATGATCTTCCTCGACTCTTGGGGGCTTTGGGATGTTTAGGCAGTAACCCCAGATCCGCAGGGGCTTCAATCCTCAATCCCTCGACGTAGCCTTGACTCTTCGAAGATCTGCTGGTTGTGATGGCCATATCTAGAGAAATCTTGATGAATTGGACAAATATGTCAGCAAGAGCACTCCAGATTTCATGGCACAGCTACTCAGCATCGATGTCTGTCAAGGTCAGGAATGCTGTGTCGATATTCAGAAAGAATTTCTTTACCTTCGTGATGCATCGATTGAAGTCCATTTCATATGTCGAGAAAACATGCCTGTGTTCTCAACAGTTGCTCGTATCTTGATCACTCTAATGGTTGACTTTGAGACCTTTTTCTCATCATCGAGATACATTATTTTTCACAAAATGTACAAGCCTTCCAAGCAGACTGTAAGTACAAAAAAATCAAAAAATGATAAAAGAAAGAAAAGAACATCGAAAGAAAATACTTCATTTCATTACAATGTCTTTGTTACAAGTTTCTCACAAAAAGAGAATACAAAATAAAAACAAGATACAAAGTATTATTGAACAGACAAGACTTCGGTAGTGACTTTTAACTTGGCTGATCTTTGGATGAGTCTATCTTGAGGTCTCCAATTGGAGCAGGGTGAACTTTGACTGGTGCAGGAGAGGCTTCGGTAGCGGCTTTAGTGGCAATGATAGAGCGAACCTCTTCTTATGCCTAGTCGGAAACAAGATCTGCGATGACACTGGCTATTGTCACTTCAGCAGTGGCCATGGCATCGAAAGGAATGACCACCTCTGGAAGAGTCGCCACTTCATGGGTAGGAGTCTCATCCTCCTCACTTTCGTTGTCCTCTGGCTCACCCATCTTAGGGACGATGCGGTTAATATCCACGTCTAGGTAGAGCTCCTTCACCAAGTCACGGCACTCTTTGAAGCTGATATGGTATGAGGAGAAGGCACCTTCAACGACTTTAACTCTGAAGTCTTCGGACGTCTTGTAGTCCTCCACTGCTTGGGCCCTTGTATGTCTAATTTTATCCTCCACTCCAAGAAGGGCCTTCTCGATCTTCTTCTTGTAGTGCCGGTGGTCGGCCAAATCCCTCTTTCTCTCCTTCTGCTCCTTCTTAACGTCTTGCTCCAAAGTCTTTATTCTTTCGCAAGACTCCTCAAGATCAAACCCCAGCCAAATCTTAGCATCTTCGACTTCCTTGGAGGTGGATTCTAGCTTTTGCTCAATTGCCTTTAACTCCTACTCAGCTATCTTTCACTCGTCCTCTGCCTTTTCAACTTCTTTTCAAAAGAAGCCTTAGCTTGATTATGCTCGGCTAAAGCTTTTCTCATGAAGACCAGTGAGTTTATCATCTACACAAGGAGCACAAACTGTGAGAGAAGGTAAAAGAAAGAGAGCAAAAGAAGAAAGAAAGAAAAAGACTCACTGCGACGATGCTAACTGAACTAGCATCTAGTTCGCTCTTCACTGTAAGATCTTTTATAATTTTCGATATGCAAAAAATAGAAGAACACTTGTCAGCTCTCTAGCTAGTTGACTATCTATTATCACTGATGCACTCTCCTTCACCATCTTCATCAGCGTAATTATCTTCTCTCAGACAGCTGGTTTGGAAGAAGGTCGGTCAACTTTTGAGAAAGATCCAGGAGCCATACTTATTGGTATGATGACCTCCACTTCGGGTGGATGGACTCCCGAAACTTCCAATCTCAGCTTATCCGATGTCTCCACCCTTTCATCAGGAGACTTCGATCGAGTTCGGGGTAGACCAGAAGTGGTAATTTTCTTCCTCTTCAAGGGCTTGGCTTTCGAAGGTGGGCCTAACCTCTTCTTTTTCTTGCTTGCACTACGGCGATGTCATTAAGTGTTAGCTTCATCTCTACAACAATGAAAATAAAAAGATAGTTAGTAGCCAAAAACAAAAAGAAGATAAAATAATTAAAATGCATAAAGAATGATAACCTACATTGAGGAGGGACGTGGTTGATGCCCATGTCAAACAGACCTTGTTCAGTCAAGAGAATTTTGAATTGGGAGCCATATGTCGTGACCAATTTTTCGTAGTCTCCTAGGTCAGCTTCAGAGAGATCTTTCCTAGAGTTCAGCTCTAGCCAAAGTCTACCATAAGTTATCCTAAAATCCCAAGGCTAGTCTGAGAAGACAAAGAAGTACCTATGCTTCCAACTATGGATCAAAGATGGAAGACCTGTTACGATCTTACACTTTGATCGAGGGAAGAAGTACCACCACTCTTTGTTATAGGGGTGCTTCTTCAAAAAAAATGAGATCAAAAATGCGAACATCACGAAGAAATCTTGACGATGTCGCAAATCAAAATGAAAGCTATCAATGATCTAATCTCGTTCGGGGCTATCCAAGTGGGAAGGATATAGTAATAATCTAAAATATAACAGATGAAAGGATGTAAAGAGAATAGAAGACCAGAGAGAAGTGTCTTCTTGTAGAAGGCAAAACAATCTTCTGGAGGAATCGAAACCCTATCATCCCTACTAGGGGCCATTAATCTAAATGAAGAGGGAATGAAGTATTGAACCCGAAACTTCTTTAAGTTGGATTCAGTGAGATGGGACTCTTCATAGTTGGGTCCCAGGAATTTCCATCCCCGACCATGAGAAGCCTCATTAGAAGCCCTCTGAGAAGCTACCCTAGAGAGACTAGAAAACTCAGGACTATTATCCATCCTAAGTCTGTGGTGAGCCATGAAATCCAAAAAAGAGAAGAGAAACCTATAAAAACTGTAGAAAGGTTGAAGAAGGCTGAAGAACCTAAGTTTAAAGAACAAAGAGGAGAAAATTAAGGTGAATCACCTAGGAGGCTTCTTACTAGGAACTTGATCAAGAAATGCTCAAGCACTGTTCGGAAAGAAGACTTCGACAGTAGGAACCTCAAGAACAAGAGTTGCAGCAATGACAGAAAGATAGAGACCAGGATCAAATGATCAAATAAATATGAGAACATTGATGGTCATGATCTTCTTACTCATGTCATCCAACGCCTAGGGCATTGCCATGTGGTGCCACTCAATGGATTGAGGTGGCATATTGAAAACCACCTCTTTTGAAATCATTATGATGCCTCGAATCTCGCTTTGACATCACTACAAAAAGAACATGTCAGTGCTTTTTTTTCAAATTCAGACGGTGTGCCACCATAGGTAATTAATACGGAATGACATCATGACAGTTTAGCATTGAAGTTCGTGCCATTGCAAGTGCCAAATGATGGTCGGACCTAGGAGTGCCCGATGACTTCAAGAACTAATTAAATATTATTTTGGTCCTGACCCGATGCAAGTCACCGAGGGCCCTATGTTGAAGTCGAACCCTCATCACATCGGTGTAAATCCGGAGTAGTGTTCAACCACTTCGGTTGTATCAATGAAGCTTCACAAAGGTCGAGGAGTTCACCATGGCATCCAACCTCATAATCTAGGCTATGATCTACTTTTCAGTATGAAATGCTTTCGAAGTAGAGAGTGGGGGCAAGTGTTGGGCCAAATTGGTATACCTGATGATGTGTCCGAACTTTGAAGATGTGGCGGACGCCTGGCATTATGACGTGGACAACCTAGGACGTGTGCTCCATGCAGCAATGATGTCATCGATGGATGACCGACCATATAAGGTTGGGCCTTGGACGAAGTCTGCATCATTGACTTTCGATCGATCTCACCTTATCGCCACCCCAGTTCTCTACCAGCTATGCTACAGTTTTTGCGATCTATGCTACAGTTGGAAAACTATGGAAAGCTACTTGTGCATGGACAATGAAAAGTTGACATATGATTATAACAGCAGCACCTGCCACACGAACGTAAATAGCTGACCCCGTAATCAATTACGGACAATCGTAACCGACTGCTGGCACTTGCTAACGATCTATACTTCAGTCTGAAAGGCTGCTAACCGCCTAACAAACTTTGCTACAAAGAAAAAAAAGGAGGAAGAAGGGAGATTCTCTACACTCTTTGAACACTCATTATCTTTCTTCATTGTTCTCCTTCTCCGTCACTCTCTGACTTAAGCATCGGAGTGTTCTCCGATGACTTAAGCATCGAAGGGTTTTCTATCGGAGAACCCATCATCTCCTTGTCCAGCATGAGCAGATTTTTTTGTAGGTACCCGGAGTCCAGACTAGTGCCTGCTCTACTCCAGCTAGGCGGTCGATCCAAGCTGCCTTGATATGTCAAACATCATCGGAGAGGCACAGCAACACATGATTTTGGGTTCGATGTGATAAGTGATGCTGCACATTTGATTTTGTTGCGACCATCAAATCTAATAATTAAAAAAAAGGGAAAGAGAGATAAAAGGAGAGAACATGAATGAAACATGTGAAAAGTAGAATTAGACCAAAAAAGAGCTTTGGAATGATCAAAGGATTACTCAAAGGGGAAGAAGTTGATGTTGATGTTGCCGGTGACGAGATCTAGTCTCCAAGGGCCACCCACACCATTTTCATTGCCACAGCCAACTCTTCTACCCCTCTATACCCTCTCCCATTTGAACTCTTTATGCCTCCTAAAACAGCTTAACAAAGCATACTCTCAAGGCTGAATTCCAATTTTAATTGGAGAGAGATCATTACTATATCTAGAAGCAACGTCATCCTGCAATGATAAACAAAGAGTTGAAGCGGAATGGTTGGTACGAACCAGAATAAAAATGATGACTCCATGTGGGAACCTTCTTTCTTCTTCCGAGTGATTTCTATAAGGTATTGAATGAGATATGGGAGAAGATGGTGCAACGAATTAATATTAGCTAACTCATTACACTCAAAAAATGGAATAATCATAATTAATCGGTTCGAACTTGAGTTGATTGCATGACAAGCAAAATTAGAATGCTAATAATGACTTCCTAAATCTCCAAGCTGGACAAAGCTGTGGGACCCCTTCCAAAGCATTTTCTCAGCTTAAACACGGGAGACGGATGGCTTGCAGTTGGTCTGCCGTTTCATTCAATGAGATATTATGATTGGAAGGATGCAGAGGCCAGTGGGTGGAAGTCGACGTTGGCTTGCAAATGAAGCAGCAGCCGACAACGTCAAATGATTGCATTATTAGGTCCAATGGGAGCATAGTTGAAATATTTTGGGTTCCATTGAGCTGCCTCGTGTCCCCATTCCCGGCATGGCTAACGTGGGCCGGTTCCATGACAGGTGGTACCATGCTTTGGCATGGTCTCAATGTGGGCCATGGAATCTCAATTGCATGCAGGTAGTTTGGCGGACTCAACTTGGTTATTACTGAGCTCAAATAAATTTTTGAATCAAGCTCCAGCAATGAAATAGCTGATTAGAAGGCTCACGAGCTTAATCGAATATATATATATATATATATATATATATAT
>KE505157.1:336589-353955 GCA_000441515.1 Elaeis oleifera | reverse complement strand
ATATATATATATATATAACACATCGGTATGGGCATATACATCTATTCTATTTTTAGTTTAATCAAGAAGTCACGGAAGATTAATCAAGAGCATACACGTGACCCCTTCATAAGCAAAACAAAAAGCTCGTAGAAGAATAATTTTTTATATGAAGAAAATACCAATGGTGAAGATTTAACTTCTTTAGACAAGTAATAACATGTCTGTTGTAGTGTAGAAAAAAAAGACATCATTAGTCTCACATTGATTGGAGTCAAATAAGAATCTAACTTATATAAGAAGAGACCATCCTTCCCATATGAGACAGTTTTTTAAAGGACAAAATCATGAGGCTCTAAATGATCAAGGCCTACGGAAGCTTAAAGATGATTATAAGCCAAAGCGAACAATACCTCTTGACTGCAACAATGCCCTTTAAGATTTTGATAAAATAGTCTCCAAAAATAGAAAGCTATGTAGTTATCGACCCAATAGCATCGCTAAGTATTTCCTATAATCCATCAATCTTGATTGAAGGCTCACTCCGCATCCTTATTCTCTTATTCTAATACTGCTATACTTAAAAAGTTAAATTGGCAGTTCGTTAATTAATAACCATGAATAGCCAACTTTAACATATATGATAGATATAATCTTCAATAATGATTATTTAACGTATATGACAAATATAATCTACGGATTAATAAGTAAATAGCATTAGCATGAAGACATCAAATTGAAGCTATAAGTGCACGTGCAAGAACAATTATCCGTTTGCGAGGATGGACCAGCAAATTCCTACAAAGAGGATATTTTATTGATAGATTCTGTTATGATGGCAATGGATTTTAATGTCAGAAACACTGTATGTTTGTAAAAGAAAGAAAGAAAAAAAAAACCAACAGCTTCGGCTAAGCTAGTCTCTTCTCTTTATCAAATCTCTTTCATCTTTTCATTTTTATCTCTATCTCTGTCCCTCTTTTCTATATTTTGCTGATTTCTGAGATCTGTCTTAATTTATATTATTCAACTCTCCCTTATAGTGCATTGGTTGCAACCAGCATAGGTCTGCTCTATTCTTCTCTTTCTACATTATTCAAAATCAAGATCATTATGGAATTCTAATCCTTATATTCTTTCAAGTCTGTACTGTTATTATTACTAATTTTCTGCATCTATATTCTGTTATGCAGCGTAACTACATCATTATTAATTAATTTATCATGTTCTGGATCCCATTAGATTAGACATGAGCTTGTTCTAGACTTGACCAAAATGTTGTGTAACATGATACTTATTAGCTGGCTGACCCAACTGTCTTCGGTGTTGTGGCAATAAGAGGGTCAGAGACATAACATAACTGGAATCAAATGGTAACATCTACAAGTTGACTTGAGCAAGAGGAATTGTTGTAGTTGGTCTAAAATGAATTTCGCCATGGTGGAGAATGAAGCTTCTCCATGCTTATGATCAGAGTAGAGCAATGCTATGGTATCTCAGAAATATCATTCAAAAAAAAAAAATCAGGTATCTTGCTTTATTTAAGGGTACATTTCACCGTACCAATTCATTAGAGTGCTCCACGTGTTCTATAGAAATCATCGTGAATATGAAATTTAATCTACATTGAAAAGTTAAAAACTTTAATTGAAGTTATTCATTTTGAATGGAACCTCTAGAATTTTAAATAGCCTAAAATGCTGAAACTATGTAATTAAGCAAAATAAATTCAGAAACATTGGCTGAAACTTATATGTTTTCATCAACAGACGTAACCACAATTGGGGAATTTGTCATTTTGAAGAGTTTATTGATAAATTTGTGTTTGCATAATCACGTGTAACAATAACAGACACTATCAAAAATCAGCCTTTCAACGAGGGATATCAATGAGGGATCTATCCCTCAGAAAATTACTAAAGAATTAGAAAGAATTTTTAAGGGATGTGTTGCGGCCAATCTCCTGTTTCGCCTGTCACCGGTGAAAAGCACCTGCAAAACAAAGTCTACACAGATCGAAATTATGTCCGACAGAGATCCTCCGATGCTTAAATCAGTGAGGAGTGGTAAACAGCAGATAAGAATATCTTAAATGGCAGAGTCTCAGCCCAGAATTATCTTTTCATGCTGTTCATTTACGTCCCTTTTATAGGTGATTCAGATGTAATCGTCAAGCATGTGGTCTCATTTTTTATGGCACTAAATTATCTGACCATAATCATGGAGTTAATGGACTGTTTATACCCACTAATAACCGTGACACGTAGTTGACATCGTTTATAACGGTTAGATATGTGGTTCCATACATTCCGACCTTATGTGATCGTGAGAAGATAAGCCGACTATATGTCGGTAGATTCGAGTGAGCATCGGTCGGTAACTCTGATATGCCGATGGTTATCAGTTGGATATTAACTGAGTCATCGTGGTTGTCCGTTGATGGTTGAGAATAGCTGACTGTCGGTCGGTCAACTGATTGTGAGTCGACGTACTGTATTTATGAAGCCGATGTAGAGTCGGAGTCGGGGTTAGTTGAATTGTCCTAACAGTTGCCTCCCACTCCCAAGTCCAAGGTGGTTTGATGTGTATATTGTTACGTGGTCTATCACGTTGGACGAAGGAAGTCGTCACGTGCTGCCTCGAGTCCCGACTCGGCTGCTGGTATTAATGACTTTTTGAAATACGAAAGATCTCCAGCTATTTTGTTGTTTCGATAGTTATGAAATCATTATTGGACTGTCATTTCGGAAAGATAATTCGGCGCCTAGGAAATCTGGATGATTTGATTTTGACTAGTAGATTTTGGCCACGTATTCAAATATTATTGGCTCTGAGCTGTTCACGCGGATAACGATAAGATGGCATGATTTGGGAGCCGGTGCATCGAACCGTCCGACTAATGGTCGGTCTTGATGTCACCACATTTCGATATCAGGAGGAATCTTGATTTGACTGATTTCATCCGGACCGTTGAGGGATCCTATATATATGAAGTGCTTTCATCCAGACTTTACTTTTGCATTTATTACTTCTTTGCAATAGAAGGTTCTGCCGGAAGATTGTCTCGGTACTAGGAGCTCCCGGATCTTGTTTCTCGCACCATCCTTTGGCTTCAGGTTGAGTTTTCCTGTCTTTCTCTTTAGATTTTTTTCTTTAGGATTTTCTTTTCTCTTCTTAGTTCTTCATTTCCATGGCTAGTAAAAAGCTTCTTCTTCTCGAGATAGTCGGTCGAGGAATCTGGCCGATAATTCTCTTTCAAGTCCAAAATAAAGTTTTTCTTATCCAGATCCAATGTTGAACGACTTCAGGAACAGTATCGTATCCCGGAGTAGCATCAGCTTTCCGCTCCTGGTCTGGACGATCGGGTAAATTTCTTCCTCCGAGTCAGGTTATATTTTATGTTGAGGACCTACGGGCCGGTCTTCGATTTTTGATTCCGGAGTTTATTCGAAATCTTCTTGATTACTATGGCCTCTATCCTACTCAGCTGGCTCCGAACTCCATCCGACTGATCATCAGTTTCGCCTTGTTATGTCGGCTTATCCTGACTAACCTTATCCTTCTCTCTTTCGATCTTTCTTCGTCCTTCATCCTCATCCGAAGGTCAAGGGTTGGTGGTTCTTCAACCCTAGGAAAGCCTTCTTTATCATCGATCTTCCATCGTCCATTCATAGATGAAAGAATCAATTTTCTTGTCTCTTCTTCTTTCCCTGGGGCTTTTCTTCGTGCTAGGGTAATCCAAGAACTGGCTCCAATGAGAACAGTCGGATGGAGGCCGATGATCGAAAAGACTTCCTCCGACTGAAAGACATGGTAGCTCCACCGCAACGAGAGCTGATGACCGAACAAGCTCTCTATGATGCTAGACTTGGTTCGATTATTTCTTTAGGTATAACATAGTCGGTCATTTTATTTTTTTGTTTGTTTCTGAATTTTATACTAATCTCTTTGTTCTGATTGCAGCTATACAGCTAAGGGCATGAGTGTCAGCTATCGATATCCGCTCGCATGCCGTCAAGAAGAAGGTAGCAGCTGAAGTTGGACCCTCTCGACCGTCGAAGAAGAGTCGGGTTGCCACTCCATCAGTATCGACGAGGAAATTCGACATTCTGTTGGAGATAATTTCTGAGCCAGTCTTGGCATTGTCGCCCCGACAACACTTTCTGAGGTGCCGTCTGCTGAAGATGGGACGGTAAGAGACAACGGAGTTGCAGTAGTACCATCGATAGCTCTATCAGTAGAGGTTTGGACTAGAGCGGGAGTCGTGATCGAACCTGAGCAGTTTGCGGCTGCGCTAGCCGTTCCTCCAGTGGAACGTTCTCGAGCACAGTCGAGCACTGACTTTTCAGCGGTCTCAAGTGCTCGATCGCCGACTGGAGATCGGGAGAAGGCACCGATGACTTCAGTCGATGACTTGTCGTCTGCAGGCCTTCTAACACTTTTCGACCTCATGATCTCTGAAGGTGAGTCGACCTTGGCCAATCTGGTATTGGCCAATCGGCTCATTGAAGCTGTCCTTCTCTCGACTAATCAGGAGAACAAGAAGAATCAGATTGTTGCTGAAATATTTTTTCTTTCTATTCGATGATACTCGGGATAAGTTTTTCGATATCTCTTTTTTTTAATCTAATCTAATTTGATTTATCTTCTGCTTTCAGTGGACACACGATATGCACGCACTAGAGAGCGGCTATTGGAAGATCGCCAACTTCTGTCGATCTTGGATGGATAAGGTGGCGGCTGTCACTGCTGAAAAGAATACTACCATTGAATAATTTCAGACAGCAACCGAACGGGAGAAGAAACTTCAGGAGCAGATCTCCTGAATGACGGCCGATCTATAGTCCTCC
The DNA here is from genome assembly GCA_000441515.1 of Elaeis oleifera. Lineage (NCBI taxonomy): Eukaryota > Viridiplantae > Streptophyta > Magnoliopsida > Arecales > Arecaceae > Elaeis > Elaeis oleifera. The sequence goes on along the minus strand of KE505157.1, from coordinate 349,126 downwards.
AGAGTTGAACTTGAGTCGGCTCGTCAAAATATCTCATCCCTTGAGTCATGGATCAAGAGCAAGAAGCACTCCATCCATCGGCTCCGGAGAGAGAGGGATGGATGTATTGAAGAATTAGAAGTAGAGCGCGGAAGGCATCGGGCCACCCTGAAAAGATGGGCACTGGTTGATACTGAGTCAGTCTCCACGAGAGCTGAGCAGAGTCGGCAAGGAAAGCCCTGAGTCTAGCCATCGAGAACTTCAAAAATTCTGAAGAATTCGAGGAAAAAATTTCGAAGGTGGATATGCTTTCTACTATGTCAGGTACGAGGATGGTTGAGATGCAGTCAAAAAATTATATCCAGATTTGGACTTGAGTAGCATCACTCCTTCTGGTTCGGAAGATGAAGCTGTTGAACAGGGCTCTGCGCCGACCGAAGATGACGTGCCGATTGCACCAGAACCTACTCCAACTATCGAAGCTGCATTGGAGCAAGATAAAGGCAATGACTGGTAATCGATGTAGCTATTTTTTTCTTTGGTAATCAGATAAATTTGTAATCAGATCTTGGTCTAATTTTGTAACTTTCCCTTCAATGAATGAAAGAAAATTTTTAAGTATAAACTCTTTCTTTTGTGTACTTTCAACATTGTAGAATTATAGTCAGACAATCGAATACCGATTAGTGAGTTGAACGTTCAGTAATAACTGTAGAATTTATCCGTTAGTTGAATGTTGATCGACATACCTTACCTTTTAGATATTTGGATGGATGGTGATAAGCCGAACATCCTTCTATTGACCATAGTCAAGTCGGTATGTCTAATTATTTGATAAACGGTGGTAAGCTGAATATCTTTCGACTGACCATAGTCAAATCGATATATTTCAATTCGATTAGGATCGTATTGGCATAGTATTCTGTTTAATTAAAACTAAGTCAGCATAAGTAATTATTCGACTAGAGTCAGTTTTATAGTAAAAATCAAAATATAGTCAGTGTGTCAGTTTTACAGTAAAAATTAAATATAGTCGATAAGAATTGACCGTTCATTTATCAGTCTACTGTCATTTTGTAGTTGACTGAAGCTTTCATGATTCTGAAATTCAATATTTTATTTTGAATATTGTTCATATGAATAACTTTATTGATAATACATCTTCAAATTATTGGCATTCCAGTCCGAAGAATAGTTGTTCCGTCAAGAGTTTCTAGCCGATATATGCCTAATTGAAGTGTCTCGATTTTTCTGTAGGGTCCTTCCCAATTTGAAGATAATTTTTCTGATCCAGAGGTCTTGAAATTTTTGCTTTCCTTAGGATCAGATCTCTTGGATGGAAGACCTTCGGCTTAACCTTTGCATTATAATATCGGGTTACTCTTTGTCGATATACTATCATCCGAACTTGAGCTTGCTGTCGGACTTCTGAAAGTAAGTCTAGATCGACTCTCCGATATTCTAAATTGCTCGACTCATTGTATTGTTCCACCCTTATTGATGGTAGTCTGATCTCAAGTAGGATCATCGTTTCTGTTCCATAAGTCAGATTGAATGACGATTCTCCTGTTGGTATACAAGGAGTCGCTCGGTATGCCCATAGGATTGGATACAGCTCTTCTACCCAAAGGCCTTTAGTTTCATTCAGTCTGATTTTGAGTTCATGCAAGATTATTCGATTTATCACTTCTACTTTACCATTGGATCGTGGATGACCGACTGATGTGAGTTTGTGCGTAATGTAAAATTTTATACAGAATTCTTTGAAGTTCTGATTGTCGAATTGTCGACCTTTGTCAGTGATGATAGTATGTGGTAGATCGAATCTGTATATGATTGACTTCTAAATGAAGTCTTTCATCTTATTTTCAGTGATATATACCAGAGGTTCAGCTTCCACCTATTTGATGAAGTAATCAATGGCAACTGCTATGAATTTTCTCTGATCTGATGTCGGAGGAAAAGGACCGAGTATGTCTATTCCTTATTGTGCGAAGGGCCATGTGCAATAATTAATGTCAGCTGACTGACCGGTTGATGTTGTATATTTGCATAGTTCTGATATGGTTCACATCTTCGGACAAGTTCAGCTGCATCTTTCTTCATGGTGGACTAATAATATCCTTTTTGTAAGACTTTGTAAGCTAAAGATTTACCCCCAAGTGATTTTCAAATTTCTGCGTGAACTTTTTTGAGTGCATAGTCGGCATCTGCTGGTCTCAAATACTTCAGTAATGGGAAAATGACTTTTTATAAAGTTGGCCATTCATCAAAATATATTGTAAGGCCGTCCATCTGAGTCGTCTGACTTCTGAAGGGTCTGTTGGTAGAGTTTCATCAGTCAAGTATTGAATGATTGGATCCATTCAGCTTGGCTTATCATTGAGTTGTCACACTTCTTCGACTTTATCAATACTCGGTTGTTCAAGGCATTCGATGAATGTTCTACCCAGTGAGTTGAATGATGTAGTTGCAAGTTTGAAAAGTACGTCGGCTCGAATATTTTCTGTTCTTGAGATGTGAGAGATCTCAAAAGATTTTAGGGTCGATACAAGATCTCTCACTTTCTGAAGATGCTTCATCATAATGGGGTCTCGAACTTCAAACTTGCCCTTAATCTGTCCTATAATCAATTGTGAGTCAGTGAATACCTTTAGATTGTCGATGTCAAGCTCTTTGGCAATCTTCAAGCTGGCTAGGAGTGCTTTATACTTGATTTGATTATTTGAAGCTTTGAAATTGAATCAAAGGGCATACTTCGTTACAATCTCTTTGAAATTGGTGAGGATGAGACCGGCTCTACTGTCCTGTGCATTAGATGCTCCATCAATATGTAGCACCCACGTCGATGTTAAGTCGGTTTGGGAGTTGCAACTTACTTTATTTTATCATTGGATTCATCCTCAGGATTATTGTCTGGTATAGTACACTCAGCGACGAAATCGATCAAAACTTGTGCCTTTATCGATGGATGTGGATGGTATTAGATATCAAACTCATTGAGTTTTATTGTCCGTTTTATCATTCAACCTGAAGTATCAAGTCGGTATAAAATCACCTTCAACGGCTGATCTATTAAGACGACAATGGGATGTACTTAGAAGTATAGACGAAGTGTTATGATGATATGATTAGAGCATAGATTATCTTCTCCACCTCGAATACCTTATTTCAGTATTATGAAGCACCTTGCTAGTATAGTAAATAGGTCGTTGAATTCGATTCTCATCTTTCTGGATGAGTACCGAACTAACTGCTTCAGTCGAAGTCGCCAAATAGAGATATTAAGTTTCTCCAATCTTTAGTTTGTAAGTAGTGATGGAGATACTAGATATCTTTTCAGATCTTCGAAAGACTATCGGCACTCGTCTGACCATGTGAAGTCCTTTGCTTGTCTCAAGATCTTGAAGAAGGACAAACATCTTTCTACCGATCTTGAGATAAATCGACTAAGTACGACGATCCTTTCATTAAGTTATTGTATCTCTTTCTTGGTACTTGGATACTTCATATTGATGATAGCCTTTATTTCTTGGGATTGACTTCGATTTCTCATTGTGACACAAGAAATCCGAAGAATTTTTCAGAAGTTATCCCAAATGCACACTTAGTCGGATTTAACTTCATCTGATTTTGTCGAAGTGTGTTGAAGGCTTCTTCTAGATTCCGAACATGATTAGTAGTTTGAAAATTTTTTACTAGCATATCATCCACATAGACTTTCATATTTCGCACGATTTGTGCCTTGAATATTTTGTTGACTAACCATTGATAAGTAGCTTCGGTATTTTTTAACCGAAAGGTATTACTTTATAACAGTAGATATCTTTGTCAGTTATGAAGGCTGTGTGCTCCTTATCTTCAGGTGCCATTCGAATCTGATTATAGCCTGCAAAGGCATCCATGAAGCTTAAGAGTCGGTGTTTCGAAATTACATCAACTAGTTGATCAATTTTTTGAAAAAAAACTATCCTTTGGACTGGCTTTATTTAGATTTGTATAGTTGATACAGATTCTCCATTTTTATTGATTTTTCTCACCATCACTACATTGGCGAGCCAATCGGAATAATTAGCTTCTTTGATGAACTTAGCCGTAAAGAGCTTGTCAACTTCTTCGTCGATGACCTTCTGCCTTTCAAGAGCAAAAATTTTTTCTTTTGTCTCACCGACTTAACTTTTGGATCAATGTTTAGCTGATGGATTATTATTTTTGGAGGGATGTCTGGTATATCAGTAGCCGACCAAGCAAAAATATCGACGTTCGTTCTTAGTAGATTTATTAGTTGTTGTCACTTCGGATCAAGCAACTGCGATCCAATTTGGACCATCTTCTTAGGATCTTTTTTTAATGAGATGAAATCAATTACTCAGCTGGTTCATCCCTTTCTTCATTTTCTCTTTGGTTCAATTTATCAACGGACAAAGAGTTTTTGGTTGTTTATTCTGTGTGGAGATCAGGAAGCGACGTCGGGCAAGTTGTTGATCTCCACGCATCTCTCCGACTTCATTTTTGTTAGGAATCAGACCAATAGATGATATGTTGAGACTACTGCTCTCAGAACATTAAGTTCAGATCGTCCGAGTATGGCATTATAAGCCGAGAAAACTCAAACAACTGTGAATATTAATAGAACAGTACTCTATTATGGATCTGTTCCTATGATTAATGGGAGAGTGATTTCTTCTTCCACAGTAACTGTATTTTAAGTGAAACTGACTAATGGTGTCGAGATTCTTCTAAGTCGATTAGTCGGTAGTCACATTTGAGAGAAAGTTGAGTAAAAAGAACGTCTGTTGAGCTTTCATTATCAATTAAAATTCTTTTACATCATAATTTACTATCATCATCGAGACAACGACAGCATCATCATTGGGAGTTTGTATTCTCCGAACATCATCTTTCAAAAAGTAATTACATTATCGAGTCATCGTTTTTCGCCAACTCTTCTTCGAAAGTTGCCCTCTGCTTTTGGTCATCCGAAGATCATGTTGATTACTCCCACCGTTGGTCGATTGTTGATTATCTCCTTAGCTTGCGGCTGAAGTTGTTGGTCGGTGGGAGGTTGAGTCGGACGATCGCGTCAAAATTTGTTGAGATAGCCTCATCGAATTAGGACCTCTATCTCATCCTTGAGCTGGATGTACTGTTCAGTGTCATGACCGTGATCACGATGGAACCGACAATACTTCTTCCTGTCACGGCTCCTCGACGGTGCTTTCATTGGTGGGGATGTCTTAGATACTCCTCTCTTTCGATCTCCATCATAATCTACGCACAGAGAGTGGAAAGAGGAGTATAGGAGTCATACCTTCCATAGCTGTTCAGCTTCAAACTCCATCGTCGAGGTGAAGCTCGCTTATTGGTAATTGACTGACTTGATTCGATCGGAGTTTTACTTTTTTCTATTTCTTCTTCTGACCTTTTGTTTCTGTTTGGTGCGGATCAGAAGTAGCTTCATCCATGCGAATATACTTGTACGCATGCTCTAAAAGTTCAACATATGTTCGAGAGAGTTATCTAGAGAATAGGTGAATCTGGATCTCCTCAGATCTCTCTTCATGGCCGATATGGCCATATCTTCATTGAGGTCCCTGACCTTAAGTGTGGCCGCATTAAATCGAGCCACAAAATCTCTTAACATCTCTGTCTCATCTTATTTAATAAAGAAAGACTGTCTGATGTCCGTGACGGTCTTCGGCTAGTGCTTAAGTGGGCTACGAAAGATTGATCCAGCTGCTCAAAAGAGTTAATGCTCTCCGGCTAAAGTCGAAATATCAGGCTGGAGCAACTTTTCGAATAGTTGCCAGAAAGTCGATGCATAAAGGACGTCGGTTGTCCTCTGGATCATCATGAGAGCTTTATAGCTCTCCAAATGGTCGATAGGATCGGTGGAGTCATCTTATGGCTCCATCTACGGTATCTTGAATCGAGATGGAATCGGTTCGTCTAAGATGTGCTGAGAAAGAGGCTGGGCACTGTGAAAGTCGTAATCGTTGGAGGACTTCCGACCTTCCACCTGAAATCGAGCAAGTCGGTGGTCGATCTCCTTGAACTTGCATTTATAGTCGTCGAACTACCGTTGTCGGAAAAAATCAGGGGTAGAACCCCCTAAGAGCTTGAAGATGGAGAAGCAAAAGGCATCCGTGGCTTTTTTCCTTCCTAATACTATGTGCATGAGAAGGAGAGAGAGAACGCCGTGAATGATGGGTGGTACGGTGGGAGTATCGAGAATGTAGCTGCCCATCTCGATGAGAGTGTCGAGACCGTCGCCACTCTGGAGAAGAGGAGGGTGAACGTCGTGGTGGGCGGCGGCTGTGCCTAGATGGCACTAACTGAGCTACTGGTTCCTCTGCTGATGGCTGATGCTGTTGCTGAGTTTGCTACTGCTGGAGGCTTTGAACTGCCTCTGTTAATACCTTCATTTACTGTATAAGTACAGTAATTTGTACGTCCGTGGTGACCACAGGATGCAAAAAATAGAGCTCTGCCACTGAAGGTGGGGGAGGAATATCTTCCTGACGGAAAGATTACCTCGCTGATCCTGTCGAGTGTGAAGCTTTGGTTTTGGCATGGTTGCTTGTATCTTTCTTCCTATCTGGTGCGCCAATCTGTTACAGCCAATCTTCTATTTCGCCTGTCGTCGGTGAAGAGCACTTGCAAAATGAAGTCCACACAGATCGAAATTATGTCCGGTGGGGACCTTCCGATACTTAAATCAGTGGAAAGTGGTGAACAGCAGATAAAATATTTTAAATGATAAAGTTTTAGCTCATAATTATCTTTCCATACTGTTATTTACCTCCCTTTTATGGATGTTCAAATGTAACCATCGAACACATAGTCCCACTTTTATAGTACTAAATTATCGAACCATAATCATGGAGTTAATGGACTGTTTATACCCACTAATGACCGTAACACGTAGTTGATAACCATTTATAACGATTAGATATACAGATTTCATACATTCCGATCTTATGTGATCGTGGGAAGATATGCCGACTATATATCGGTAGCTCCGAGTGAGCATCAGTCGGTAACTCTGATATACTGATGATCATCAGTTAGATATTAACTGAGTCATCGTGATTATCCGTTGATGGTTGAGAATAGTCGACTGTCAGTCGGTCAACTGATTGTGAGTCGGCGTACTGTTTTATGAAGCCGATGTAGAGTCGGAGTCAGGGTTGGTTGAATTGTCCAACAGGATGTTAAGTTGCTTTCAAAATCTAGTTTCACTGAGAAATCTTTAAGCGATTTGTGAGGGATTTATTATCCTTGATAAATCCCTTGAAAATCTCTTAGTAATCTGCAAGGGATCCGTAAGTGATTACTTTAATAATTTTCATCGAGGGATTTGCAAGGAAAGTTGTGTCCCTTAGAGATTTACCAAGAGATGAAGATTTTGATGCTGTTAAGATTTTTTTTAAATTAAAAAATTATATTAGAGAGAAATTTTTTCTTAAAAATCTCTTAGTGATATTAAAATTTAGTATCAAGCAAATATGATTTGCAGACACTATAAGAATTGAGAGTATTAGTGACGACATAATAATGACGGTTTGAAAAATTGAGGTATTTAATCTACTATCATAACATGCATTCATATAAGACACAAAGCAAATGAGGATCATCATGCGGCCGTTTATGATCGTCAAAATTAAATTTTAATAATCGATATATCTAGGGCTGTCGGATTGAGATGGTCTTTTGTGACGATACTCTAATGATAATTATTTAAATAATGAATGGTGAAGATGAGCTTTAAATTTTAAATTATACTACATTCAGAGAAAAATAAGAAAAAAAATATTCTATCTCTATAGTATAATTTTAAAATTTAAAGTCCATCTTCTCCATTCATTATCTAAATAATTATCATTAGAGTATCATCACAAAAGATTGCCTTGATCCGATAGCTCTAGCTATGTCGATCAATAAAATTTAATTTTGACGATCACGAACAACTACGTGATGATCTAAAAAATAGAGACCATTGATAGATCTGAAAACTTGCAACGATAATTTTAGTAATATTTATAGCATACTATAAAATTTTACTTCAATCGGATATCATTATCATGATCGATTTAGTACGGGATGATTTCAGTCGTTAAATGAAAAATGAGTGATCAAAAGATCAAACAGTGTCCTATTAAGATGATTTTTTAGATAAATGATCTTTGTTACTACTTTGATCATTTGTATGATGGTGATCATAAAATTCAAATTATATATATATGAACCATTCATGTTAAGTAGATCTTATAAAGCATAAGTATAATTACTTAAAGACTTTAAGAATGAGAATCAAGAGACATATAGTTTGGATCATTCATATATACGCAGTTTGAATTTTATGATTACCATCGTACAAATGATCAAAGTAGTGATAAAGATCATTTACCTAAAAAATCATCTTATAATCAGACACCGTTTGGCTTTTTGATCACTTATTTTTATTTAACGACTCAAATCATCCCATGCTAAATTGATCATGATAATGATATTTGATTGAAGTAAATTTTGATAGTGTAATACAAATATCACCGAAATCATCGTTGTAAATTTTTGGATCCATCGATGGTCTCTATCTATCAGATCATCACACGGACATTCACGATCGTTGAAATCAAATTTTAATGATCGACATACCTAGGACTGCCAGATCGAGATGATCTTTTATGACAATACTCTAACGATAATTATTTAGATAATGAACGGTGAAGATAGATTTAATTTAAATTATATCATTTTTAAAGAAAATAAGAAAAAATTATATTTTATCTCTATAGTGTAATTTTTAATCTACTATACGAAAATTATATTCTACCTATATCAAAAAAATTGTGGCATCTAATCCACTATCATAACATAGATTTATATAAGATATGGAGCAAATGAGGCATTTAACCCTTTACTAAAGGAATCCTATGATCCAATTAGGAAAGAGAAAAGATACAAGAATTGACAAAATAAATTTTATATCCTTTTAATTTATGGTTTATTACAATTAAGTTACATAGTTATATTCATAAGGATAAGATATGTCTTTACTTAAGCTTGGCCAGATTCATCTTCACAATTTCAATATGGCTCATGTAGATGTGTCTTGCATTTATATTAGCATTGGCCCATAGAGTTAATTGAGGCATTTTCATATTGTTGGGCAGAGTTAGCACTATCTGATTTTAGTAATATCTCTATGTATTATCTACAGGAGATTTGAATCAGACTGAACATAATATTTGAAGTGATTTAATTTGGATTTGAGCCTATTTCTCATGTGAAAATTGATTATATTTTTTTTGATCCATCTGATTAATGCTTATTCTCATATCCACCACTTATTTTTGAAAAAAATCATGCTATTTCCCATCCCTTCAAAAAAAGTGGTCTAGATATTGTATGCACAAGCTGTAATTGGACCGTGCCAAATCCTAAGGTGGATAACAAGCCACGTTAACCATTGTATTTTATCGATTCTTGATTGTAGCTATTTGGCATGCATGTACTCCAATATTTGCCCCAGTTCACTTGGACCTGGTGCATCCAATTTTACCATGATTTTCTCTGATTATTCTCTTTAGTCGCTTAAGCCTCTACCCGACGAAACTCTTTCGCATTCCTCATGGAAATCCGAGCATCCGTGCTTCTCTATTCAGTCGCTGCAAGCTTTCCATCGGATTGAGACTCTTAGACGGAGAAAACATAGGAAAAACCAGTAGAAAACGGAGGGAAGACCAGCAAAAATTGGTTAGAAAATAGAGGACAAATAGAAAATCGAGAGGTAAGAACTTTTCCATGTGTATTAATAATTTTTTAGTTTTTTCTCTTCTTTGGAAATCCCTGGTAAAGGAGAGCACTAGGGAGATGGAAGGGGTTTCTTAGGTTCCCGTTTAAGGTTTTTCTTCTAGCATATGGGTTTTGTGGGAGTTGTGGTGGTGTGGGTTGGTCTCTTTAGATTTTGAGAGCTTAATCTTGGTAGAAGCATGATATTGTGGGATTTGGCAAAGTTTTGATTGAGCTCTAAGCCTCCCATGTGATTGAGACATTGAGTAATACCTAGTTTTCCCATATGGATTGATCTTGTTCCTTTTTTCATTTTTTTTAGTTTCATTCCTCTTCATCTTTGAAGATCTATGGGAAAGCAGAGCATTTGTGGGAAAGTAGAGCACCCAAGAGAGATGGGAGGGGTTTCTTACAGAAAAGTATGGCTCAAAGACTGATTTGCAGCCTTCATTTGATGCTAATATTTGGGTGAAAGCCACGGGAGGTGTTCTAAGAATAAAGTGTATGAATTTGGGACGAATGCACATTTATCCAGTGTACTCGCAAGGACTCCTACATCATGCTCTACTTCTCAAGCAGATGGTCCTTTAGAGAGTGCATCTACTGCCTGCTCTGCTACTCCAAGAGCTATGGAGATGACACAAGAACATATTGTAGCGGCTTTGATGAATCCTTAATATAGAGAGATGCTGCGATCTCTTATTTCTAGTTTTGATTTTACATCATCTGAGCAGTTGTCATCTCCTCCACAAGAAGGAACCCAGTCGGATATCCCTCCAACTGATCCTCCATGTGATTGATGCTTGGTTATGAACTTATTAGATATAGTCTTATGTTTAATGCTAAATACTAATTGAAGTTGAATTGTTTAATATTTTGATATATTGTGTTTATTTATAGATTGAAATCTTGATGGATACTAAATTAATATTTTATGGAATATTGCCTAGAAATGGAGCCTAAGAGGGAGGGTGAATTGGGTCTTTTAAAATTTAAAGATTAGTGTACTAAAATAATATGCTAAAGAGATCGAGTGAAGTGGGTTGATATTCAATAAAAATAAATTCAAACACAAAAGAAAGAATGCAAGTAAATGGCACAAAGAACAAGTAAAGAGAAGTAAGCACAGCAAACATAAGAATTTATAGTGGTTCGGTACCAACCTTGCACCTACATCCACTCCCCAAGTTCCTACTTGAAAATTCAATCCACTAAATGAATTCAAAGTTACAACACGTCGGACACTCCGATCCTTGCTATCCAAGCAAGAACACTTATTTTTTTGGTACAAGCCAATCCTCAATAATCTAATTTAGGATTCGGATCAACCCAAACAAGTTTTGGAACCTCTCAAATCTCAAAAATCCAAATACAATTTCAGAAAAAAATAGAGTACAGAAAATTCGACACACAATCCTCTTAAATAGATATAATGAATGCAAAATAAATACAATACTCAAGGAGAAAAGTTTTTACTGAACACCCTCAATGAATTCCATACTTGATTGCTGCTGGAGAGTGGTTGGTGAAGTGATTGAATGCTTCTTTTCTCTCTTTTAGGGCTGAATAAGTTTTTCACGGATGTGAGCTTTGAATACTAGCAAAATTTATGATTTTCCTCTGAAAGAGTTCTTTTATAATTACTATCTACCATTGAGAATGTCTTAAAGTTGATTTTTAGCTGTTGGAGAGTGTTTAATGCGCATTAAATGCACCAAAAATAGACTAAAAACTAACCGTTACGCAGCTCGTCCAGAATGGAATGTCCCATGGGGCGTTCCACTGGCATTGGGACGTCCCATGGGACATCTCAATTGGCCAGATAGAAATTTCAGCTTTCTGTTTTGATCTCAGGGTCTCAGAGATCGTTCCAGGTGGGTTGTCCCAATCACCTGGATCGTCCTACTGTGTGCCATGAGCCAAATAAAGCATGCCGGCTGTCCAACGAAAGGGGATGACCCAGATGGGTCGTCCTATTATTTCAATCCAATTTTTATGCATTTAAGATCCGAAACTTATCAGAACACTTCTAAATACTCTCAAGTGGATTCAAATTAATTTGGACACTCTCAAAAGCCTTCAAAAACTTCTCTAACTTGCTGAAACATCACAAAAATAATCTCTGAAAATAAGAAATATATTAGTAGTCCCCTCAAATGGTTTGTAATCATCAAAATCAATTCTTGAAGCAACAATCTTCTCCTTTTTGATGATGATAAAATATTTAAGTATACATAAAAAATATCTTTAAAGCTCAAAGAATTTGGGTTTGTAAAGCACTAAAAGAGTTATGCCAAGAATTCAACATAGAGGATCATGATATACATATTTTCAGTAAATTTTAATGATTTAGTTTATTTAGCTGAAATCATTTGTGAAGGAATTAGAGAATTTCTAAGAATTATTCTTATTCGATCAAAATCCTCTTCTTTCTTATATGAATTAGATTATTTTGATCATTTGAAATAAATCTCCTCCTTTCTTATATAAAGAGTGTTTCATTTAAAAAAAATTCTTATTGAAGCAAAGATGGTTCATAAAAGAATTTTATTCTTTTCTTCCTTGATTCTAGTATTGAAGCAATAGATATGAAAGAGAATATTTCTTTCTCTTTTTTTGTTTTAATATTAAGACAAGAATGAGACAAATTGAGTAAGAATCAAAAATAGATATATCGAATCAATTTGGTATCAGTACAAAAATAAGATTAGTAGAGTATTTAAGAAAAAATAGGTTGATCAAAGTAATTTTCAAATATTATCA
>KE505157.1:283737-295404 GCA_000441515.1 Elaeis oleifera | reverse complement strand
CTGGTGGATGAAGAATTTTCTTCTTTTCTTTTTTTTTTAATTATTTCTTTCTTTTTTTTTTGCTTGGAGGGAGAGGAAAAAAAAAAAGGAGAGAGTAAATTGGAGGGCTCCAGGGGAGATTAATTAAATTACAGGCACAGTGACACCGACAGGATAGGGGCCACCTTGGAAGGGTGAGCTGTGTCCGGGATGCCAACGGGTTACAGGATAGATTTGATATGATCGGGAAAAAATCAAAATCGAATCCGAAACTCATCGCTGCTATCGGAAACTCAAGCTGAGCCCGAACAGTTCTTAATATAAAAATCCATACGCGAAAGAAATGCAAAACCGAAACCCAAAAGACCAAAACTCATTTAATTTTTATTAATTTTGAAATTTTCACCTAATCATCCATAATTCTAATAATATAAATTAATTTATAATTTTCATGTTACAAATTATTTTTATAATTTCATAATTTTATATATAATTAAACATTTGGCATTGAGTGATATAGGAATGATCTAGATTATTTCATAAAATTTCCAATTTAACTTCCATTAAAACTGCTCTGTCGGGTTCGAAGATAGGTAAAATATTCGGGCACCTATCCTCATTAACATTTCTGGATTGTGTTTGTATTGGAGAGATAGTATGCGAATTGGAGGTTCATGGAAGGTGAATGCATGGAAAAAGTTTGCGTCTATTGATAATTTACGTGATTAGACAACTTTTCCTATACGTCACAGGATAAAATGACATTTTATACACGGGTGGGATAATTGCATGGTATTTGTGCTTATCAAAATGAGTGGTGTTTAATTAATCAATAGATCGGAGGCCGGAAAACAATATGTATAAGTCTCAATGTTTAACATTAATTTTGCTTCTGAATTTGTAGCACCATAACTTAGAGCCAGCACAGTAAGAGTGAAGAAAAGCTTCACGTTGGTTGACTGATATTATGCCTCTTGAAAATGGTTGCTTCTTTTTCTTTAGGTTTTATTGATTTATATTTTATTCTAATTCTTGTTTCCATCAGCCATTCTTTGATTTTTTTGTCTATTTATAAGCATGTGAAACAAAATTACTATGTATAGGGAAATAAACTGACTGCATGTAAAATACAGTTCCAATTGTATAACTATTAAATATAAAATGCTACTACTTAATACAAGTTAAACATAAAATGGTAATAAAATGATGAAATTTGTGCTAGTTACAGAAGATTTGGGGCACTTCTCAAATCACTTCCATGGAATCATCTTAAATATAAAGTAGTGCAACTTTGGATAAAAGTGGAATTCAAATGAGTAGAACGTTATATACGCGAAAACATTCTGAATACTCATCTATCACACATCTTTACAAGAGGCTATTGATCTGATTTTTAAAGTAATATTAGATTGTAATGAACAAACAATTGGTTCTTTTATGCTGTAAAATGTTGTTTGTCTTTACTTTTCTTTGGTAATTACCATGTGATGCATAATGGTATATATTATAAAATCAATTAAATCAAAAGTTTGTAATAGCTTTAATTATAAATGGTATGCTACATATAGTAGATCGACCGTATCGATCCAAGATCCAAAACAAACACCAAACAAAAAAAATATTTAACGAGAATCGCAAGAAAAAATATGAAAGAACAAAAAATTGTAAAATAAAATAATTTATTTAAAGAAGAATAAATACTAAAATCTCATAAAGGAATCTCTACATACACAAATAATTTTTCTCTTTCTTTTTTCTACATCCTTAAGGAGATACCAAAAGTTCCTTTAAATAAAGCACTATGTAGGTGCGAATTTGACTTCTACCTTGACTCACAAACTAAAGACCCACTAGGACACAAATTCTAAAATCTTTAGAAAGAAGTAATTAAATAAAGTAATACCAAAGATAAAATCTTATTTAAATAGGATGCACCAAAAATAGAGTTCTTGTTGGATACGCAATGATTCTCAATTCTCTTGCTCACTACGAAGTCCATACTGATAATGCCAAGCTTATTGCACAAATCTTCAAACTGCTTGACCACTGATCATTTGGTGAAGATATCTGCTAGCTGGTCTTTTGTTGAATTTGGAAGCAAATCAACCTCTTCATTTATAATTTTCTCTCTAATAAAATGATGATAAACCTCAATGTGTTTTATCCTTGCATGAAATACCAAAGTCCTTTCCAATTGAATTATGCCCTCATTATCATAATAAACATGAACAAGTCAGTATCCTGACCTAAACCATCAGGTAATCTCATGAGCGAAGTCAACTCTTGAATTGCCATCATTGTCGTGCGATACTCCGTCTCTATAGAAGATAATGCAATAGTAAGCTATCTCTTATTGCACCAAAAATAATACCGGATCATAAGTTAAAAAATAACTAGTGGTAGACCTACGTGTGTCTACATCACCAGTATAGTAGCATCTGTAAAATTTGCTAAGCTAATTAAAAATTATTAGTATATAATATACCATAATCGACAATCTTAATAATATATTTTAAGATCCGTAAAACTACATCAAGATGTGGCCACTGAGGATGCTGCATATATCTGCTAATAACATCAACTACATAAAAAAATATCTGACCTTATGATAGTTAAATAAATCAAATTGCCCACAATCTGTCTATACATGGTTGGATCATCAAATAGCTTGTCCTGCTCTTGATTCAATTGGATCCATATATGTGTGTAATTAGCCAATCCATACTTATTTAATAAATCAAGAGCATATTTTTTTGATAATAAACAATCATCCTCAAGTTTAGCTACTTCAATGTCAAGAAAATATCTCAATTCGTTAAGTTCTATCATCTCAAATTGTATAGATAGCTGTCCACAAACATTGCAGATCTCATTAACATCATCATCGACAATAATCGGGTCATCAACATATAGATAAATAATTATCATACCTTTGCTAGTGTGTTTCACAAATAAACTAGAATCTATAGAAGATAGAGAATAATCATAAATAATAAATATTTTATAATTTTTTCATACCATACTCTAGGCGTCTGCTTGAGTCAACAAAACCAAGAAGCTATAATATATAAATATTCTCATTAAGATCACCATATAAGAAAGTATTCTTGATGTCTATCTGCCATAAAGACCATTCCTTACTAGCTACTAAAGAAATAAACACTCTGAAAGTAGTTAGTTTTGCAACTGGACTAAAGATCTCATCAAAATCAACTCCATACTTTTATGAAATTCCTCTTGCTACAAGTCCAGCTTTGTAGTATTTAATAGAACTATCACTCTTCCTTTACACCTCATAAATCCATTTACAATAAATAAGAAAACACCACTAGGTAAAGGAACCAAATCTCAAGTCTCATTCTTTTTAAGAGCTGAAATCTCTTCTTTCATGGCATCCTTCCATACACCAATACTTTTGACCTCATCATATGAAGTGGGTTCAAGTTGATAAATAATAATAAAAGCATAACAATAAGTAATAGACGAATAATCTCAATCATCATATCTATCAATTGTTTTTTCTTTTTTTTGCCTCTCTGCAATGGTGTTGACCCTCGAAAGCTTCAAGTTCATCTTCAAGTAGCTTTGCATCTTCTTCTTCTCTAAGAATATATTTTTTCTTAGAATTTGAAGTATGTACACCAGCTTTTCATGAACTTTTATGAGCCTTAATTTTTGAGAAAATAATATTTTTTTGAGATACTCTGCCCTCATCAAATATTGATCTAAACTTACCAACTGAGAAGTAGGATCCATCAGAAGATCATCAATAAGAGCTCTCATCAAAAACATCATGTTTGGAGATATAGATATTCGTTATCTCAGGATTAATGCATCTCCAACCTTTTCTAGTTTCATCATAGCCAAGAAACATGCATCTGACTGTCAAGATTAGAATCAACAATAGTAGTAGTAAAAGCCCAACTACTAGTTTCTTTTTTCCTCCTTGCTTTGATGTAGAGGATGCAACATTAGATTGTTTGAGCTTCATCCTACAATCTTAAATTTTGTGGCCCAATTTTCCATCCCTAAAATAATTCTCTTTGAATTTATAATTTTTCTTTTGATTAGGATTTTTGCCCTTCACATATTCTCCAACTGATCTTTTTTTGAATTTTAAAATTATTATTCTATTTTTTTTATTTTTACTATTAGAAATAAGATCTTTCTTTCTGAGGGGATATCATCAAATCATGCATTTGAGTATTAAATACTTCTTGATTGACAATTATATTTTTCAACTCTGCTAATGTATATTATTAAGTCCATCTAGAGATAGCTAGCATATAAGCACTATACTCTTTATTCAAATCATGAACTAATAATCTACGCCATTTATTTTATCATAATAAGAATTTGGATCAAGCATACTAAGCTCATCAAATAATTTCTTCTTTTAAGAAAATATTGAAAGATTATAAGATTATCTTGTTTGAGAGTACTAATCTCATTTTTCAAAAATTGAAGTTGAGCCTCGTTGGTCTTTGAGTGAAGAGCATCAAGAGTATGCCATACCTTTTTCGGCTCCTCTATATTTGAAATGCTGGTAAGTATCTTCATCAATATTCTTTAGAAGAATATGAATTGCATTTGTGGCTTTAGTCTCCCATATTTTCTTTGCTCCTGTATTATTCAGAGTTTCTGGTGGCTTCACTATATCTGTCCCATTCACAATCTCCCATAAATCTTTCTGATCAGATAAGATTTGATATAGGCCTTCCAAAATACATAATTAGTATTGATCAATATTTTGATCGTAGTAGCTTCAGCCATGATGATTCAATTCTTGAATCACTAGACAAGAGTCCATATGTTTGCACCACTATAAAATGAATTATTGGAAGCTCTTGAATCATGCCAAGCTACTAATGCATGAATTAACAATCTCCAAACTTATGACTCTGATACCATATATAAACACAAATTTCAATCTTCACTCTGATACCATATAGAACGACATACTACATATTGTAGATCGATCGTGCCAGCCCAAGATCCAAAACAAATACTAAACAAAAAAATATTTGTGGAGAACAGTGAGAAAAAAATTATGGAAGAATAAAAAAAAATTAGAAGAAAAAAATAATTTATTCAAAGAAGAATAAATATCAAAACCTCACAAAGGTGCCTTAATAAGCAGTCTCTACATGCATAAATAATCTCTCCTCTCTCTTTTTTCATATCCTTAAAGAAACACTAAAGGTCCTTTTAAATAGACCATCATATGGATGAGAGTCTGAAAATTGTATATATAAATATACATGCATAATTATTGCATATTTTATAAATATCAGATGTATATTATGTGTTGTTTAATTGATGTTGCATGGATTATGATTAATTGGCGCTTCATTATAAATATCATGTTAAGTAAGAAAAAATATGACTTAACATAATTGATGAGATATGGGTGGCATCTGGATTGATCAATTATATAAGAATATGGTATGTATGCTGAATTAGCCTCGGGTAGGGGTGCATTATTATGTTTGGTTTACCATAGGCTAAAGCATGATCGTAACTAATCCATATTGAAAATTAGATCATGACTTTTTGATAATATAAGTAGGATTTGGGTAGTATTTGGATAGATTGATCATGCAAAAATATGGTATGTATGCTAGATTAGTCTTAGACTAGGGTGCAGTATTGTATTTGGCTACTATATGCTGGAGGATGGTTGTAATTGTTCCAATATTGGAAAACATAATTTTTGCATAATTGTAAGAGTAGAAAAAAAGGAAGTATATGGATCAGTCGGTCATATGTGAAACATGATATACAGCTATGAGTTTAGATGTAATATTATGGTTGTCGTCTATGGATGGAAGCATAGTGTGTGTTTGGCTTACCATAGGTTGGAGCATAGTTGTGACCAGTCCAATGTTGAAATCAAATTAAAATGTTGAGCTATATCTAACTGAAGGATATATGGATTAGCCGACATATATGAAATATGGCATTTATGATGTTAGTTGTAGGCTGAGATATAGTTGTCAACCATCGATGGAAATGTAGTGAGTTGTTATAGGCAAGAGCGTAGCTAGATCTAGTCTAGTGCCGGAGTGATGATGTGATCACAATCCAACTGTGTTAATTAGATAATGAAAATAATTTCACTGAATTATTATTGAAATTGAATTGTTGGTTGGTGATGCATGTGGCATGTATTTCGAGATATCTACCATGATGATTTGTATGCAATTGAGTTGCTATACAGTTAACTTGATGTGTATGTTGGCATGACTTATATATATTTTTTTATAGTATATATATTGATTTATCAAGTATTATTTGAATTATTGATGTATAAATTTATTATTTTTTATCAGCTAAATATTAACTCAAAGACATTTCATATTCATGCTGGTGTGAGTGTAGGAGATTTTTACTGGGCTATAAAGCTTACAACACTCCTTTATTTTTCAGAGTTATAGGATATAGTTTTAGATGTGTTTGATCTAGAGTTCAAGCAATGGAATCATCTTATCAGCCTTGTATGATCTCTATGGCTTCGTTTAAGGTTCATATGGTCATGTCATATGATCGATCCAGGTGTTGGGTTTGCAACATAATAACTAAGGATCTTATCTAAAAAGATGAACTAGAAGATATTATTTAGATTCCTTGGTACTGTATAAGTATCTAAGATTTTTCAATAAATAATTGATGTAGAGCTAAATACATGCCCTTATAGATCTTCACAATTTTTGATGCTTCTAAATTTAAATTACATATAATTTAATGCAAGAGTTGCCGGAGCATCTCTACATTTGTTTGCTAAATGAATGTCCAAAATGATCCCACCATGCAAGATTCATTTGAGTGTATTTCCCTAAGGATAACCCAAAGAAACAAGATTTTTCATCAATTTTTCTCATCAATCGGACTAGGTGGCATTACGGAGAACTTGAGGGAATATTTGAAAAATATGCCTCACCTCATAATGCAGTAGTAGAAATCCTTATCGGACTGAGTTGAAGAACCTGAGGGCACTGAGGGCTTAAGTTCCAGTGGCTTTAGGCTCTAAATTGGGTTCAAAGTCGGAGACAGAATCGGAACCAAGTTCTAGAAGGAAAAGGACATGATGATACATTTTGAAGTCTAGAGTCCCATATTTTTCCTTGTATATATTTTTAAGCACACAGGTATTCCATGATTTTTTGTAAACAATAATTGACTTTCTTTTTGTAGATACACGCTTCCTTTTTCTGTTAACAAAATTGGAAGCCACGTATATGGCACTATTGGTTCAATTCATCAGCTTTTTGGATATAAATATATGCATGAAGAGTTCGGTCATATCTGCACTCAAGAATTACATCATTGAGTGTTAAGAAAGACCAAGAGTATTAGTAGCATAGGAGGAAGACTGAAATCGATTTTGCACAGGGGATGCTAAGGTAGCATTTTTTTTGCTTATTCTTCAATTTGTAACAATTTTCAATCATGCGATTTTTTTTTTTTCTAGCAATAACAACATTCTATGGGCTTGGAAGGATTAAGAGCACTTCTTCTGAGTTTCTTAAAAGTAGCTAAGGTCGTGGCTTCTATAAGAGTTTTAGATGTCGGATGTAAAAAGTGGTATCATTCTTCTTGTAAAAGGAATACCCTATTCATTGAAGGATGTGGATCCATGAGCAAGATTTGGCTGCAAAGAGGAGAGTATGATTCATTGAGTCCTATTAAGAATTGCATCAATTGTTGACGAAGCTCAAATTGGGATACAAATTGATATGCACGACATGTGTAGGAATCAATTTTTGATAAATTGACAAGCTCGTCTCATAGATATTTAAGTTTTCTATGATAAATAGTAATAGAGGAGTTGTCTTGTTCGACCGTTGCAATATTATGCATTAGTTCAAAAATTCTTGATTCATTGCTTTGCGAAAATAGCTCTTTCTAAACTTCATAGTTTGTTGTATAATGAAAAATACTATCGATATTTCTGTAGAGAGCGCATTTAGAATTTATGAAATGATCATATCATTGACATGATCCTATAACAAATAGATGAGAGATGTGGCGGGTAGCCATGAAAAAGAACCATCTATAAATCATAATTATTTTAGCATTCAAACATGCACACAAGACCAACTATAATAATTATCACCAATCAAAGGTTTGAAACAAGGCTAGCACCTGGGTTGTTAGAGAGATAAATAGTATATGGTGAGAATAAATTTGGATCAATGAGAGGAGTGGAGGTCGAGCTATTTGAAGCAATAATGGAAGGATTAGCAGAGGGTGAGAGCTTTCTACTATGATGGTAGAAAGCATAGATTACTCAATGGGTGTATAATTGTAGAAAAAATGAAGAAATTTGATGAATCTTAGAAGTGGCAGAAAATTAGAAAGCTCCTCTTGATGACCATCAAAAACAAGATCTTCAATGTATTTAAAAATAATCCCTATTGCTAAGAGAGATGTTATCGGTGGAAGAGAAGAAGGTGCCCACCAAAAAAAAAATAGTCTGCTGAGTGAGAAAGAAAATGGTGATACCGAATATTCAATAAAAAATGGATGGCTCTGATATCATATTAAGAAAATTTATCGATGAAAAATATTAAAGAAGAAATTTGCAGCCAAAAGATTTGATTTCATTATCTATGATAATATACTTACATTGTATTGTATGAGATCAAAATCCCTACATCACCGGGATCAATATCTTTACATCAAAGGAATAATATGATCTATATAATGAAATTTTATAAATATGTACATAGTTAGAAAAATTAGGAATGGTTTCAATCTCATGTGATCGATCATATCTGCTAAATCTGGTTGCATAGTTGACCAAAGAAATCAAGGAATGATTTCCATCATATGGGATTATATAGCTATCCATATCTATTTAATATGATGTCGAGAGAATCAAAATATGATTTTCATCATAGCTGTCTATATCTGTTTAATTTGATGCTGAAAGAATCAAGATGTAATTTCTATCACTAAGTGTTAGAGATACTTCATTTCATAAGAAATTTTATTTCATGGTGTCCTCATGTTTCATTTTCGTCTTTCCTTTGATAACAAAGCTGTTCACAAATTTTATGAAGGTGAAGATTGAACCTAATGTTGCCATTTTCGGCTATGTTAGATCTTTCTATTTTATCAGTCATGAATTATTAGAGAAAATAATTTAACCATTTCAGAAAAAACTTGCTATTTCCAAACTAAAAAGGAGGAACTAAAATAGTGGGGATTTTGGACCAAGCCTAAAACATTATGGAGCAGGAGAAGGAATGGCCAAAATTACTTCAGCAATTTTAAAAACCATTCCCTCCGAGAGCAACCACTGTACGGAAGTTTTAGTCTCGTTTGAATGGCTTAAAGCACTTCCCTATCCATGAGTACGAGAGTAATTCGCAGATCTGACAGTTGAATTAATAGCTGAAATGGTGCTTTCGCTGCCGTCATTTTAGTATTTCCCATCTGTCATGAACCTGATTTTTGGACTGAATGGTGGCGGTGGAGATTATGTCTGCTGGCTAAGGGGCTAAGCTACTGTTGGCCAACCCCGTTGGTTGTCTTCCTTCCATCATGGCTGTCTCTGAATTGCAGTTTGCCACAGGCAGTGAAGGTACTGTATTTATCTTTGACCAGTCTAGACGCTGGATCCTTCTAATTATATTATATACTCATCAATTCTTGGGAGGGTCAATTAAAGAATATATCTTTGTCATTTGGATGCTCCAAGGTGTTGGAATGTTCAATAGCCCTAGTGCGCGCGTGTGTTTTGCGTAATAAAAATATCCTTGTTGGCGCCAACAAGTGCCGCTGATATTAAAGCACTGTTCCCGGCCATTGGAGTTGGGTGGATCATGCTTAGTGATCTCCCACCTAGCAGTGTAGATCCCTAAAAGGGCTGGTTGGTGGGGCAATCATTTATGCAGCACAATTCAGGCTTATGGCTGAATTGAGAATTTGATCTGATGGTGAGACTGAAGCCGAACCATATGTTAGCGCCATTTTGGTGCTGCACGGAAGAGGTGATCTCAGTATGAGGTGAACCAGATTGACTACGAGGCACTTGAAAGTTGTTACAAGGTCAATAATCCGTACTTCTGCTTGGATTTGAGCACGTAAGCTTCTCTTCTTTTTTTTTTTGTTTGGTGCCGTGGACTGAAATTAGATACCGGTTGCTCAATGTAAGGTGGCTATAATCGGTGCTACTGTCCGTAGCGGACGCTTGTCCAAATCTAGTGCATGGGTCCTTTGCTTCTCAATGTCGCATGCTATTTGGCACGCACTTGGTGGACTCTGGTGACGCCTTTGGTTTCAGAGCATCAGCTGAATCCAGAACTTGGCATGTATAGTGTCTCAGTGAGACGCGACAAAGCGGATTACGGGGACGTCGCGCTTGAAATTCCTGTTCGCATATTAAAAGGTTTGAAATGAACTATAGATCTTTCTGATTAAGAATATAATTTTATAATTTAAAAAAATATATTATATAATTTTAAATTAAATCTCTCTGATTAGAAATGCAATCGTCTAATTAGAGAGAAATATGTTTGTATAATTTCTAAATTGAATCCCTCTGATTAGGAATGCAATCGTCTAATTAGAGAGAAATATATTTATATAATTTCTAAATTGAGCTCATAAAAATTAATAAAAAAGATCTTTTGGTCTTAGAAAAAGCATTCCTTCTTCCTCTGAAATTCTCGTCTTCACCTTCTCTTCTATTTTTCTATTTTCAACATGGTATCAGAGCACTCTGTTCCACGAATACGCTCTATTCCGCCTCATCTCAATCCCTAAATTCTTCAACTGCCGACCGTCCGCACCTCTTCAGATCTTTTCAAATCTTTCCCGGATCCGGCATCTCCCACACCCGGAGCCTCCATCGCTACCACTGCCGCCTCCACAGCCGTTGCCGTCACCACCGCAGCCGACGCTTTCGACGCTGCTGTCATGACAGCTACTGCATCTCAAATCTTCCTCGGATCCGGTGTCTCCCACACCCTGCCATCGCCACCGCTGTTGCTGTTTCCGCCGCCGCCACTGCCGTCGCAGCTACCGCCGCTGCCGTCGATGCCACCGATTTTGCTACTGCCGTCGACGCCACTGCCGTATCCACCCGTGAACCACGGGATTGAGAACGGAAGCCGCTGACCCTCTTCTCATTTCTTATTAGGTGCTGGGTCTTGTTCTGGAGCAACAATGGAGTATCTTTTTTGGAGTTTCTGAATATTATCGAGGTGCCTTTCATGCAAGCAGATATTCGATATTTTTATTCGTCATCTGAGTTTATCTCAGATCGTTGGTGAGAAAATTCAAATACCTTTCCTTCCTCAAGATTGTTTTTGTTTACTTGATCATTTAAGTGTTTTGTTTTGACAATGGATGATAAATATCTTTTAACCATGGAGGATTTAGAAAGTTAATGGTTAGGATGATGGAATCTCGTATCTTGAGTAGTGAATTTCAAAGATCACCCTAGAACTAACCCGGTCAAATTGGATAGGTCGGGTACCTACTTAAGTTGGATGCGACATGTTCGTCTAATTTTAGAGTCTCACAATCTTGAGGGGTTTATAAGTGGTACTGCAAAAAGGCCAGAAGAAGATGGGATAGCTGTTAGATAGTGAAATTCTAATAATTCTCGGGTGGTAGCATAGCTCATTGCCTCTATAGTACCAAGTGTTGCTCATACGGTTGAGGCACTGACGAATG
>KE505157.1:269395-280934 GCA_000441515.1 Elaeis oleifera | reverse complement strand
CCCCCAAGGTATTTGGCTGTTTGTTTTATTCGGGATCATCGACCTTCGGTTGGCAAGCTTGACGCTCGTGCCCTCAAGTGTATTTTGTTGGTTATTCCTCTACTCAAAAAGGGTACAAATATTGGTGTCCGAATGAGCGGAAGTTGTTTATCAGCATGAATGTAACATTTCGGGAGTCTGAGCTATTCTATATATCTTCTGTGTCCTCTTCCTCTCCCGTCACCTCTAGAACTGGTCGAGAGGGGGAGTTCTCTGGAGGGAGTCCTATTACTGTGGATGTTGGTACAAATGGTGGATCTGATACTTAAGGAGAGTTTATTACAATAGTGGATCTGATAC
Source organism: Elaeis oleifera (assembly GCA_000441515.1). Classification (NCBI taxonomy): domain Eukaryota; kingdom Viridiplantae; phylum Streptophyta; class Magnoliopsida; order Arecales; family Arecaceae; genus Elaeis; species Elaeis oleifera. Next base: position 280,595 of record KE505157.1, on the reverse strand, counting down.
TCAGGGAGAGTTTATTTCTATTAATGATAGTTTTGACACTCAAGAAGAAACATCTAAAACTGCATATGAGACTCTCTCACAGCCTGCTACTTCAGTTTCATCTGATTCATCTCCTCTCTCAGAGCCTATTATGCATTCTCCAGTCTCTAGATCTTCCTCTCTTGTCCCGACGGTTTCATCTTCTACGACGAATGATAATTCTCCTGTACCTCCCATTCATTTTACATTAGATAATGATGATCTAAATATTCCTATTGCTTTACGTAAACCTACTCGTCATGCTGGTATTCCCGTTTGACTTAAGAATGGAGTGGGGTACAAACATGACATCACTAACTTTGTATCCTATGAGTCTCTCTCTCCATCTTATCAGAGTTTTATAGCTTCTTTGTCCTCTGTCTCCATACCCAAGAACTGGAAGGTTGCTAAGGAAGACCCCAAGTGAAAAACTGCCATGCTTGAGAAAATGCGAGCACTAGAAAAAATAATACATGGAAACTTGTATCTTTACCAGCTGGTCAACAAACTGTGAGATGCAAATAAATTTTTACAGTTAAGCAGACACCTGAGGGTACTGTTGAATGGTACAAAGCTCGTTTGGTAGCAAAAGGATATACATAGACTTATGGCATCGACTATGATGAAACTTTTGCACCTGTTGCAAAAATGAACTCTGTTAGAACCCTTATATCATATGCTGCTAACTTTGGATGGGATCTATTCCAGCTCGATGTAAAGAATGCTTTTCTTCATAGAGAACTTCAGGAGGAGGTATATATGGATATTCCTCCAGGATTTGCTACCGCTCAGACAGTGGGCAAAGTATGCCAGTTACGACGCTCTCTTTATGGTCTGAAGCAGTCACCTCGTACTTGGTTCGATCGCTTCCGACGAGCAATCATTCAGATGGGGTATAAACAGAGCAATGTAGATCACACACTCTTCTTTCGGCACAACAAGGGTAAGATTGCTGTTTTGATTGTCTATGTTGATAATATTGTGGTCACAGGAGATGATTCTGAGGAGATAGCTCATTTGAAGGCTCAGCTGGCACAAGCATTTGAGGTGAAGGATCTTGGACATCTTCGATATTTTTTTGGGATAGAAGTTGCTCGTTTTTCAAAAAGAATTTTTCTCTCCCAAAGAAAATATATTCTAGATCTTCTTACAGAAACCGGTATGTTGGGATGTCGACCTATTGCTACTCCTATTGAACAAAATCATCGACTAGTAGCCGATACCGGTGTCTCTGTTGATTGAGAACGTTATCAACGATTGGTAGGGCGTTTGATTTATCTATCTCATACACGGCCTGATATTACGTTCGCCATTAGTGTGGTAAGTCAGTTTATGCATGATCCACGTTCAGTTCATATGGATGCTGTGACACGGATATTTCGTTACCTCAAAAACTGTCCTGATCGTGGTTTACTTTATTCTTGTCATGGCAACCTACGGGTGGAGTATTATACAGATGCTGATTGGGCTGGATCACTTGATGACCGTCGCTCTACCTCAAGTTACTGTACTTTGTTGGAGGTAATCTAGTCACTTGGCGAAACAAGAAACAGAATGTAGTTGCTCGATCTACTGCTGAAGCAGAGTCTCGAGCTATGGCACATGACGTGTGCGAAATTTTATGGTTGCGGATCTTGTTATTGGATCTAGGTCATTATCAGTCATCGCCCTTATGCTATATTGTGACAACAAGGCAGCAATCAATATTGCTAATAATCCAGTACAGCATGATCGGACGAAGTACATCGAGATCGATCGACATTTTATCAAGAAAAGTTTGATGCCAGAATCATTTGTATGCCTTATGTGCGATCTGCTAGTCAAGTAGCAGACATTTGACCAAAGGTCTTAGCGTGCCTTCTTTTTTATTTATTCGTGACAAGATGGGTCTTTATGATATTTATAATCCATCTTGAGGGGGAGTGTTGAAATGAGCTGTAGATCCCTCTGATTAAGAATGTAATCTTCTAATTAGAGGAAAATATGTTTGTATAATTCCTAAATTGAATCTCTCAGATTAGGAATACAATCGTCTAATTAGAGAAAATATATTTGTATAATTTCTAAATTGAATCCCTCTGAGTAGGAATGCAATCGTCTAATTAGAAAAAAATATATTTATATAATTTTTAAATTGAGCTCATAAAATTAATAAAAAATTTTTTTGATCTTTAAAAAAAATATTTCTTCTTCCTTTGAAATCCTCATTTTCTCCCTCTCTTCTATTTTTTTTTATTTTCAACAAAAGGTACGCATGGCAACACCAGCTATTGTCGCTTTTCTAATTAGTAAGTGGACACCGGACGTTGCAGCGAGTTTTCTGGAGTCCACTATTTTTCAACGTGCTAATGGCTCAATTTTCAAGCTGTCAAGCCTCTTCTTCTTTTGGTGGTCAACATCAGCACTTTGTAACGAAAAGAGTGATCGATTAATACCTTTATGGGGTGAGTGCCTTGCTTCATTTACTTCCAAAATAGATATTCTATTCTACCCAAAAAAAAGATATTCTAGGATTTCAGCAGCTAAAGTTTCTCTACTTTCTTGCCGTACATTGAAAGGCTCGTGGAAGTTGGAATCCAAGGTGAGATGTGGGTGAAAGTTGTCCGGGGCCATGTCTTGTTCAGGCGCTACTGGCCGCGGTGTACACCAGATCCATTCCACAGCCCATTTGCTTGCTCAATGTTGCAGGCTTTTGGAAACCAGGTGGACTGTGGTGATGCTCGTTAGTACCGCGAAGCATCAGCTTGGTGGCATGTTAACGATGCATGCTTTTGAACGTAATTGGTGGCTCGTGGCGACACAATTCGATCATAAAGCATCGGCTGATCCGGAACCAGGCGAATGGATAACGTGGATTCGTGAGCCCTGCTGGTCCACCTGCATTTTTTGTAATCCTTGAGACAGCGACTATGGCTTGAGCAGCTTATACCGGTTACGTTTTGAGCTGTTATGTATAAATCTGTAGCATGATTTACTATAATTCTGACATCTAGACACTATGTTATCTTAGGATAGAAAATTATTAGTGGAATCAGATCTACCACATCATTTTTGGACTGATTCAACTAGGGAGGAGACAAAATCATCGATGGAAGAAATCCATCATGATTAAGGGAAATTTGGCCCCGATTATGGGACAGAGAAACCAAGTCCTAGAGATTGGAAGAAATCCAACTACCGCTCTGGTGCCGAGTCCCCCGTCTACCCCGATTCCATCATCGTCAGAGCTCCTTCTATACCTCCTCTCATTGGTTCTAGTCTTCGTCGAAAAAGCGACAGTAGATTTGCAGGAATTTCGAGAGTCCTGAGCTTCCACAATGGCTGGGATTGTTGTGGCAGCTCCACTGTCATACCCAGCTATCAAGCTTGCCTATTGGCTTGGCCCACGCCAATTGAAGGTATGAAAGCTCTTTCACCTAGCAAACAGCCCCTATTTGAATACGATGGAGGGGAGTCAGGTTCTCGTTGGAACCTTAAGTAACTAAGATTCCTTGGTCTTTTCTCGTATATATTTTTCTTAAATTCCTACCCCCGGTAGGTGTTCTTCACTCGAAAACAAAATCTAAGAAAAAAAAGACCACAAATCCCCCATTGTCAGATTTGAAAAATCCACTTTAATTTTTTTTCCTTTGGCCTTTCTTGTTGCCAGTGCTTGTTGTTATTAGGGCTGGAACTGAGCTAGGACCGGCCCGACTTTGGACTAGGTCCGAAATAGTTCAGACCAGACTTGGGATTAATTATAGAGCCTATTTATTTTTCGGATCTGATTTGGGCATACCTTTGGCCCTACTGGGGCCCGGCCTAGATCCGAGCCCGAAATCCAGCTCGACAAATCCAACGATGCATAACATGCCATGTTACTCCTTTTATTTCATCAATTCCTGATTGCATGCTATCCACTGTGCATATGCTCCGAGGTTTGCCCTAGTAATGAAGCTTCTCTCTTGACCGCCCCCAAGTCCCAGCCATCCCCGGATCTCCTCGAGGGCTTCTGCATCCCGCTCACCTTGGTGTAGAAGGATGGCCATTAACACTGTACTGAAATTTGCCATCGTCTGATCTGTGAAATAGATTTGCCGCCTCGACCTCTTCGATGAGCTCTTCATTGGTATTGGCAAGACCTGCGGCTGGTCACTCGACCGTAACCACTGCTGCCCAATTCTTGTCACCTTGGCTTTTCGTCATCCATATCCAGTCAACTCTAGAGATTAGACCACGACGGAGGTGGCAAATCATTAATGCCAGATATGCTCTGCTTCTGCAGCATCCACGGCCTCCACCAGATCAGTTCACTCTGCTGCTCGGTGGCATTCAACATGAGTGGTGCTGCCAGGAAAGCCACATCGATGATGGTGGTGTGGGAGTTGGAGAGCAACTGCCCCAATCGGGTTAGGGCTTAAATTTTTTTTTAAAAAAATTCTTTTAGAAAGGGAAGAGAGATGGTGTGGATGGTGGATTGGCCCAATTGGGTTTGGACCGGGCTCAGGTCAGGTTTGGGCTTGAGTCTTCAAAAAATTTCAGACCTAAGCTCGGCCCGAAGTTCAAAAAAATTTTGAGTTGGGCTCAGATAGGGATATGGCCCAGCCTGATCCAGTCCACTTCCAACCTTAGTTATCAGAGATGAGACCTATCTTATGTGCCATTCCTAACCATCACTAGAGCCCTATCGCCAGGGATCATGGAATTAAACATAAAAGGGGCCAAAACCCCTATTTCTCATTCTTTATTTTCCATCACTAGCCACCATGTCATATCACCATTGGCCCTATATGATGTCGGAAGTCTGGCCGGTAATCACCATCTCAACCAGCTGCTCCCCTATTCTAGAGAGAGGTCGAGCCTATCTTTTGTTCTACTTAAGAGAAGAAGAAGAAAAGAAAAGGGAAAAGAAGAAGAAGAAATGAGAAAAAAGTGAGAGAAGAATTTCTCTCCTTCCTCTTATCTCTCTCTCTCTCCTCTCATCCCTTACTTTTTATCTCTTGATTCTCTCTATTTTTCTCTCCTTGGCCTTTCTCTCCCTTATTTGTCTTGTTTGATCTTTTGATCTTTCTCTCTTGTCAACCCTCTTTTCTCTCTCTATAGGGTGGGTGACTCAGTCTCTTCTTGCAAATCATATTATTTCAGTATTGGGGCACTGATCCATGACCGTCGGATAGCACACTGGCCTCCACCCATGTCCTTATTAGATCCCACTAGATTTGGATACCCTTGATCATTATGTGCCATCTATATTTTACTATGATTCTTGATCGAGTGTAACTAGCTTATCGTTCAGTCAATTTTGTTCTTCTTTATTCTTGTTGGGCATGAGCCATATCCCAACAATACCTTAATCTGATCCATCTATACTCTTCAGGGTTTCCTAGTTTGTTAAGATTTTTAAGTCATTGATAATAAATTGATTAATTATTAATTACATTGAATAGATAAAGCCAACCTATCTAATTGAAATCGAATTTTGAAGCATGATAAGATTACCTAATACTTTAAGTGTGCTTTCGAATGATTTTAAAAATTAGAATTAGTTATTTAATATGATTTATGCTCTCTAATTTTGTTTAATAAAATGGGTCAAGCATATATTATTTATTATTGTAAATAATTTATTATGAATATATGATTTGCTTGGAGAAATAGATTTGAAAAACTTGACTAAGAAGTTTGTAAATTAATTTTATATATGTTCTCAGCATGGCTATGACGTAACCCACCAATGGAGATTATATATTGGACCTGTCGATTTGTAATCTAAGAAACTAATTTTGACATCGAGTGATCGATGATTAGAATAATATTATATGTTATTTGGCACTTAATTTGCACAATGTGTTTTTGTTATTAGACTCGTACCATTGGGTTATGTGGCTATAGCTTGATATTGAGTTCATTATCAGTTAAAAAATAATTATTTTTAAAAATATATGTTAGTTGAGATTTATTTCTCTTGATCAATATTATATGATTTATTTGCTCAACATGCTTAGACCCTACTTTGATATATTATGTTGTTTACTGGGCTAGTATAGTTTATTATTCTCTTATTTTGTTTTCAGATCATGAATCATAATTACTTGGAATATGGTGGAGTGCGCTCAATCATTTGGAGGTATTTGAGTTATCTAGATTTTAGTTTAGTTTAATTTAGTTTGGATATTGTATTAGGCTGGAACGTTATGATTTATATTACATAAAGATATTGTTATAAAAATAATTTAATTGATTTTTATTAAATTAATTTTTGAGGACTGAAGGTTTATCATTATTATCAGTTTGAAATTTTTATGATTTGATTTGTAACTTTGTATGCTTGTACGATCTATTTTGTAGGTATGCAGGATTTGTTACGTGCTCGGATCATGGTGTGACATCCGCCCCCACCATGCATCCACATCGCTATGACCTCGGACACAACCTACCTCTAGGGCTTTCTCACTGGCATGCTCTCTGTCCTCTAGCATGCCTCGTGCCCGAAGTCCATCACCATCCACTTCCTCATCATTGCCCAGGGTGGCTGCATCGCACCATGGTCACCGCCTTCCCAAGACTCTCCTTCTGCATCTATCGCTTTAACACTGTCCTCGTTCATGGCAAGATCTCTTCCTCCATCTGGCGCACCCTCTACGAGCCCTGAACTATGCCTGCATCTACCTCATCGACCTCCTCCCTGCACTATCCATCCATCATCTACTTTGACTCTGGCAATGTTGTCATCAATGACATTGGCAGCCTTTGGGCCATTGACCTTGACCACGCATCCTCGGTGCTGTCGAGTACTGCCATGCTAACTTCACTGACTGCTTTTGGTCCGACCCTTCTACCGCCTCACCTTCTCTAGCAGCCGCCAGCCGCCATGCTGCTTCAACACTGGCATCATGGTCATGGATCTCAAGTGCATGGCAATGCAGCGGCAACTACACCAAGAAGCTTGAGTCCTAGGAGATCTAGAATAAAGAGGTCTGGAATCTACAAGCTAGGGTGCCTGTTGCTGTTCTTGCTGGTGTTCACTGGTGGGATATGTAGAACGACATGCTACACATAGTATATCGACCGTGTCAGACTAACATCCAAAACAAATACCAAACAAAACAATATTTACAATGAATTATGAGAAAAAAATTGTGGAAGAACAAAAAATCAGGAGAGAAAATAATTTATTTAAAAAGAATAGAGACTAAAATTTCATAAGATACCTCATGAAAAAGTCTCCACATATACAAATAATCTCGCCTCTCTCTTTCTTTCCACACACTTTTCCATCATCTTTCACATCATTCTCTACATGATTTTCTACATAGAAAGGAATACCGAAGGTTCCTTTAAATAGAGTACCATATAGATGGGAGTTTGATTACTGTCTTGATATAAAAATTAAATCCACTAGAACACAAATTTTACCAAGCTTTAAAAAAAAATAATAAAATGGAGTAACAATAGGAATAGAATCTTAAAATCACTAAAACCAATGACCAACTAAAAATAGAATCCTAATTGGATTAAGATTTGATAGTAAATCTCAACTATACTCTCCCTCACTATAAAATTCATACCGATAACGCTAAAGTTATCAATGTCATGAAGTACCATCATAGCCATCACCATCATTAATTATCGTAATAATAGCAGCATGTAATAATTTATCAAACCAATAATTAATAATAATTTTTTTATTGTTTCAAATAATAATTCTTCTACTGGCGTTGTTATTATTATGACTGATAAATTATTGATACTATAATTGCGTGGAAAATATCCAAACACAGTGGTCCAAATATTCAAATCTCTGTTCATTTTGAACATGATAATTTATTTTTAAATAATATTATAGTTAGATATATGTTTTTCTGATAACTAGGATGAAGCAATTGTTGTTTCATGTTATCAGACGATAATAATATCTGGAAGCTTTGTTATGGCATGCTTCTCCATGCATGATGCACTTGACAAGTTACTGAAAACACTACTCCATATGAGTACTGCTTCATCCTGTCAAGCAGTAACACGGAATTAAGTAGTTATGTCATTTCAAATATGATAATCCCCCATCATTTTAACAGTATCTGAATTCATTTTCAGATCCTCTGCTTGCCTCGAATGATCTCAAGTGGCACCTTCTACTCTCCATTAATGTCATTGGCTATGCACATTTTTTTTCCTCTAACCAAATGCAAGTGCAAAAGTTGTTTTCAAAGAAATTAATTAGGTAAGAAATACTGTTGAGCTGGACCATAGAGTCTTGTCTTTCATATCTTTATTGGAGCCTGCCTTAGGAACTCCTTCTTTATGCATGGTTTCTTGGGCTCCATCTAATTTGCTAATTGGTTGAGAAATAAGATAACACAACAAGTTGCCAAACAAAAGCAATAATAACAATGTGGTTCTATGAATAATTGAATGAAAATTTGATGATCGAGAACCCTATCTTCTGATATTTCATAAAGCTTATGAATGCTAGCGAGTCAAAGTATGGGGAAATGATTAGGTTTTCAAAAGATCCTAACAGTTTGACTTGAAGGACATCAAGTCATAACTTGGCACTATAGATTTTAGCTGTTTATTCCTATAAGTAAAAAGCACAAGCAATTGATAGCTTCAGTGATTGACACGGGCAAGGAACATGGGGGAGCACAAATTTGAAGTGCTCGTGTTGTTCCTGTTTTTAATGACAGTTAGAGCTGTGAAAACTATAATCTTGAGTTGGTTCCATAGTAGCAAAATTCATCAAATGATAGGAAATTTCCCTAATTGTTATTGTTTCCTCATTTTCAGACTATTCTCCATGTCATTATTGTGATCAAAGCAGCCAACAATTGTTTTATTTTCACAAATTTTATGATCTATTCATGGTCGATGCAGAAATGCTTGTGGATTACAAATATTGTTGCTATTTGCTATTGATTGTGGTGGAGTTTTCACTATTTTTTGGTTCTTGCCTCTCATGTACATAGTTTGGACTAAATAAATTAGTAACATAACATTCTTTATCACTGATTTCTTTTTTCCCCAAATTTTCTGAAACTTTTGTTTAGGTGGGTTGTTCCTGAATGATGAAGTTGGGAATACGGTTGTGCATGATGTTCTAAACACCTCTTGTAATAACTGCATGATCTTGTAAGTAACTTGTACAGAGAGATTTCTTGTTTTCCAGTTTAAGACTTTAACCTTTAATTACATCAGTGCTCCTATTATTTCAATATTGGAAGGATTTATAGTGCCGACTAAAAAATAAACTTTGTGTTCTGGCTCTTTATGTATGTATCCTTCAAAAGATAAATCAAATATCCAAGATGCCCTGGCTATTATTGTCTGGAGGTGAATGGTGAGTCTATCAAAAGTTCATACGACGGGATGTACTTAGGTGGCTCTGATGGTGACATGACTACTGTTTACTATCCGTCAGCCCTCGTCAGCAAAGTATAGCTTCCATTGGATTCTGATGTTAATTATGTTCATAGTCTGCACCAGATACCGTCGAAGCATATGAAAGCGGAAGGCTTGCAAAGCTTCTTGGTATTGATTTATGGACGTCATGACCTCTGAAACCCCCCAATCCACGAGCATGTATCATTTTTTATTGCATTATGTAGGAGATTAATAGGAGCTACCAACCACAAGGATCTTAATAAAAACATTAAACAAAAACTTTAATTGCATTGTGCAGGAGATAAACAGCATCTAAATTATTAATAGAGCTTACTTGGAATCCTGAAGGTCAAAGAATAATAAGAGGCTTTCTCGCTCACATCCTCTAAATTAGAGAAACTAATCGGCTAATACACACACGCACACATGTACAGCCAAGGTAAGAAACGTTAAGCTAGGAATTTTTTTTTTCTGATTTTTGTGCGTTGGATTTGGATTCTAAGAATTCCTCTGCTGTTAAACTGAGAGAATCATTTTTTTTTCCTGGGATTTGGAAAAACAGGGGAAGAAGAAAGAGGCTTCGAGCTACCCAAAACCCTCTCTCCTTGGCTTCATGGCACTGGACCTGGACTGGTGATTGAACGGATATCCACCAAGTGCCGCCGGCCAACAACATGGTCTGCATTGGAGCTTGCCATGGAAGTATCGCATAGTTGAAACCTATCGCTGTTTGTGCTGAGAAGGAAAGAATTTTAAGTTGTGTGGGTCCGATCGGTTATGCCTTTCAACAAGTCCAGGTCCTTTGCTGGGCACGTGCAGACGGCCTTGCATCTAGCTGTAGCAATCGTATTGGATCGGATTAGATATGGATACATGTTAGATTGAAAGACTATCAATGTGAATCTAACTTGTTTATTAAATATATATGTCAAATTGATCTTTTTATTATACGTATACTTTTTTTTGATAAGTTTTAAACATGTACTTCAATCTAACTTATATTGAGTTGAATCAGGTTAAATGGGCTAAGCATTGATGCCACCTCTACTAGCATGTTTGAATGGGTTGTGCGATAGAAGTATCACGCTTCGAATCTAGCACCTAGGTCGACCATGTGATATGGCCGCATGAACCTTGTTAAAGCCAATCTCCTGCTGCGCCTGTCGCCAAAGAAGAGTATCTGTAAAAGAAGTCCGCACTGATCGAAATTATGTCCGACGGAAATCCTTCGATGCTTAAGTCAGTGGAGAGTGATGAACATCAGATAAAATATTCAAAGTGGTAGAGTATCAGTCTAGAATTACTTTATCAATGCTGTTCATTTACCTCCCTTTTATAAGTTATTCAGGTGTAACCGTCGAGTACGTGGTCTTACTTTTATCGCACTAAGGGATAGTTACCCCCATTATTGGGTCATAATCATGGAGTTAGTAGACAGTTTATACCCACTAATGATCGTGGCATGTAGTTATTACCAATGATTATATATCATATTTATATATTTGACAGTCGGTCGTTTGACAGTCGGTCATGAAGACGGTCAGTCGGCCATGAAGACGGTCAATCGGTCATGGCATGAAGATGGTCAGTCGGCCATGAAGATGGTCAGTCAACCGTGACATGAGGATGGTCAGTCGGCCATGAAGATGATCAGTCGGCCGTGACATGAAGATGGTGAGTCGATCATGAAGATGATTAGTCGGTCATGACATGAAGATGGTTAATCAGCCATATAAAGATGGTCAGTCGGTCATGACATGAAGATGGTGAGTCGATCATGAAGATGGTCAGCCGGCCATGACATGAAGATGGTGAGTCGGCC
>KE505157.1:209812-221671 GCA_000441515.1 Elaeis oleifera | reverse complement strand
TAAAAAATTTGATGATCCTAAAATATTCAAATTTTCACTACATATTGCGATGAAATTTTATATTTCGTCGCTAAAATTCGATGAAAAGAATTTGCATCGCTAAAATAATTTTTATCATAAATTTATTTTTTCTTATTTTCTTTTAGCAATGAAAATTCTTTCATCATAAATTTTGCGATGAAATTTTTTTTAGTCATAAAAATTGTGAAAAAAAATTTTTCATCACAAAAATTGTGACAAAATTTTTTCATCGCAAAAATTATGATAAAATTTTTTTTCATCGCAAAAATTGTGACAAAATTTTTATTCATCGCAAAAATTATGATAATTTTTTTTGTCGTAAATTTAATGATGAAATTTAATATTTCGTCACTAAATTAGTGATGAAATTTTTTTCATCGCTAAATTAGCAAAGAATTTTTTTTCATCGCTAATTTTGTGACGAAATGTTATTTTCATTGCTAAATTAAAAATAATAATAATAAAAATTTCAAATGAGTAATAATTGATTGTTGACGACGAAAATATTTTTCGTTGTAATTTTAGCGACGAAAGTTTAAGTTCTTGTGACAAAAGTATTTTGTCGCTAATGCTGCAACTTTTCCATCGTCCAGTTGATTATTTTTGACGATGAAATAAAATTTTTTTATCGTTAAGATTTTTTGCTACGAGATTTTTTCTATAAATTTTTAGCAACAAAAATTTTCGTTCATCATAAAAAATTAGATTTTTTGTAGTGAATGATTTCTCTACAACGATCTTTTGTACTTTAAATCCCACATTTGACAATTAAATCTTGATAATAATTAAATTTCAGTTGCAATTTTGGATTTTATATATTGTGTTAAATAAGTCATACTATAGTGCTACGTACAATGACCAATCAAATTAATGCTTTTTTTTTTGGGTCTGGGCAAGGAAGGTGGTGGGTATGGTGGGCCGCCCTTTGCTGTCTGTGAAAATTCCAAGTATTCTTTTCATGAAAATAGTTGGGGGAACAATATGCTTTCGTCAATGAAGACTGCAACATGAAAGTCAAGCAAAAAGATCGTGAACAACTTATGTGCTAGTGTATGGAATCAACATCACACTATTGAAATGGCAAGAAATAAGAAACCTGTGGTGCAAAACAAGGGGTAATATATCAAGGTCTATTTTATTAGATAAGCCAAGTGATGTGTGTAGAAAGTATTTTCGTACATTCTCTTTTATGCTAAACATATATTTTCCTTATTTTTCTATGATTCAAGACTCAAACTTTCTTTTTGACTAAAAATAGCTCAAAGACTGATCGGATGATATTGAAACCCCCATCGGAGAAATTATATGTGACACTGTATGCACCATGCCATCGTGCACCACATCAATCACCTTCTCTCCTTCTTGTAAGCCCTATTCAGCATGTGCTTGACTCAGTGATACCTACAAGAAGGTAAGACTAGTTGATTGGTATAGTATATGGTCATGTTGGTGCACAAGGTGTAAAATATAATTTGCCCACCTTATGGATCTATATGATATGATTTTTACTATATGTCAATATATTCCGTCGAAATGGATGTCTCATGAATTTCTTGTCAAATTTATAATGAGAGATCATATTTTATTTTTATTTTTTTTTCTTCAAATGAAATATTTTTGAATACCTCAGAGGTTCCCGTTCCTAAAAGATAATAGTTTACAAACCAACAGATTCTCTTGTAAAAAGAAAACATGGTCAAGGAAAGAAGCGAGATAACAACTAAAGTCTTTTTTTTTTCCGATGTGAGAGAGTGCAACTAAAGTCAACTAAGAGAAGGAATGTGGGATATTCTTGATGGCCAATAATTTTGATTAATTAACAAAAAAATTACTATCAACTTTTCATTTCATCACCGGCAACTTGCATCATTGCAGTCCCAGCCTTTGATAAATTCCTTTATCAGTGTCTTCTCCCTGGAAGTAAAATGCCGGATCCTAAATTTCAATAAGCCTTTGTTTCAAGCAAATTAAGTTACAAATATTTAGTTAATCTATATTTGGTAGATGAGTGATAGTCCATCATCTCAAGATATGTTTCACATAGAGGGACCATTAGGGATATTCCTCTCTCTTCCTCAAATTCTCTTTCATGAGAATATTGTTTCTCGTAGCAAGTCATGATAAAATTTTCACTTTACCAGGCACCAAGGTTAAAAACATATAATAGTGCAGAAACGCTCATGAAACTTCAAAAAAAATCCACGGTTAAAAGGAGAGCAATGTGAAAGCTCTCAGCGAATCTACCATGGACTCATCGATGGGTCTCCCGAAAAAGAAAAACAGATACCGCTCTTGGTCAACATTTCGAGAACTATTGCTTTCTAAATCAAGGGAATCTCATCAACCCACCTATCCTTTCAACATTTGACAAAGAATTTATTTCTCATATAAAGCTTTGATCCATAAGGAATGCTACGTCTTGTCTTTGCAATGTTGTGTCATGGTAGAGAGACTTGCTTCAAATGCAGAGCAATACAAAAATCTTCTTCCATACTATGTTTCATGCGTTCTGGCAATGGAGATTTCTTCTTTTAAAATGTCTAATGTTGCCACGCCCTTTAAAAAAAAAATGTAAAAATGGAAATTATTGCATCTGGCTGTAATTGCACATAAAAATCATGTCACATTGGGCCTCCCTCGGAAAACATCTGTGATGCGGGTATCGGGACTGTTCCCACGAGCATGCAGGATCCTGTTTTTGCTTTTCTGGTACATCAAACATGCTATTCCAGTGCAGTAACACCATTTTTCGGTGAAAAAATGCAAGGACACCTTAAAAACCCAACTTTTTGGGTACATGTGTCATTCTTCACATGAAACGCACCAATGGAAGGATGGCTTGGCTGGCTATTGGTGCTTCCCATACTGTCTAAACATGTTCGCTGGCAACTTTGTCTGCGCCAAATTTGGCATCATCTGGCGGTGGCTAGGCTTATCTTTTGCTTAAAGTTTGGTGGCTTAAAATTTGGACGAAAGGTGATGTTTGGGTTAATTTTTTCAAAGTTAGTTATTTCAACATTAATACTGTGGTGCAACTCAACTTTCAACCCTTCATCAATCAAATATAATTTTATTTTATTTTGTTAACTTAATCTAAAATATTTATTGTAGACTGAATCTATCAAAAAATTTTTATAATTTATGGAGTAGATGTAATGCATGTTGCGTACAACATCGATTTTTTTGTGCCACATGGCATGTCAATTTAGATCGCATTTTTAGTAGGACACATTAAATTTTCACGTAAGAAAAAAAAATCATCTTCCGCCACACCAATCAACTATATATTGGATCGTGCAATGATTGCTTTGAGATTTGTATACACAGAGGAATGAGGAAGTCCGAACTACTTTGAGCTACGCATAGCAGTATCTGTCAGTCAACGTCTCGAAAAGATCAATTAGTATACAACTCGAATCCTCTTTGGTAATAGTTGAGCCACAAAATATTTTCTTAATTTTAATCTCTGCGACATAGGACCAGCTTTATTGTTAGTACGGATAAGGTACAGATTAAAGTAAAAATAAAGGGAGCATTTTGGACTACATGATGTTCTGACATTGATGCACTAAGCTTCCTCCTGAAAAGTGCAATGCATCTTAAACACTGCTCAAGAGAGCCGTTGGATTGGAGTACGTCGGTAATTTTTAAAATTATTTATTTAAAAAATAATTATAAATAAAATAATTTATCATGTTTAAGTATCAAAAAAATTTATTTAAAAAAATATCAAAAAAATTATTATATTAATTAAAATAATTTATATAAAATATTATTGCATTCTCAATAATATTTTAAATAAATAATTCAAGTATTGATATTTTCTTCAATCCATTTATCAATTATTTATGATCTAGTTATATAAATATTATCAATATTAACTATTTTAAATATTAAATATATATATATATATTAATGAGTTAATAAATATTTTAACTCAAGTATCCATATATATTAGAAACACATTTTTATAAAAAATTTAATATGTTTGGTATATAAATAATATATTGATTATTAATAAATCTTATGTAAGATTTATTCATAACTAATAAATATTTATTAATAATATAATAATACATAAATATAATAGATATTATTAATCTATAAATCAATATATTTATAATATATTAATATAATATATATTCATATAATTAATATTAAATATATAATATAATTAATATAATATTAATTTAATATATGTGAGGATATTTTCATCAAGAAATGGTGCTTTTAAGTCAATTATTATCAACAAAAGTCCATTTGCTAACATATACAAATATTAGATACACGCAAAGTAGGCAAGAGATTTTTTATTTGATCAATTTTTTCTATACAACATTAGAATAATCAAGCTACATTTTGTTGTTTATGTTGCTTCCTAGATATAATTTCATTTTTTGGGAGATCACTTTTAACATTGCTTTTGCCCATTAAAAGGAACTATTCAAAATAAGGTGTATGCAATACAGAGAAGGGGGAAAATTTTGAAAATGTTGACCAAGCATTTTCAATTAATTGCCATTAGCAATACTTTTAAAAAAAATTGCAACCTTAATTTTATTTGATTTAACTAGATAATTTGAAAATTTGTCAAAGATGTTCCCTCTTTCTTTCACATGAGATGCATTTTCAAGCTTACTTTTATAACTATGTTAAGAATATTAGTACTGCATTTTTCTATTTCTATTCGTATGCCCCCATGCGACGTATATACATCCATAATTAATAAATTTGCATCTATGACTTAAATGTGTTTGGGGAAGGCAAATAATATGTCACTTGACCCCAAAACAATATATTCCAAATAAATTAATAAATATATAAAATTTAACCTATTTTGCAAAAGTAAAATAAAGTAGATCTTTTGGTATATAATAGAAACAAAGTGGGCTTTATATATGTGCATATGTATGTGTATGACTACATTGTGTTTATATTCTTATATGATCATATGTGAATAAAGCAAGACTCACGAAGCTTTTCTTTATTATTTAGGGGAATAATTAAAAGGGGCAGCCCAGTTAGCACTAGCAATATAATCGTTCACAAACAAGAGCAATAAGTGCAATTTGGTCACATCAAGGACTTCATGTTAAAGTGTTGTTATTATTATGGCTCATAAATTATTGAGTTATTGTGATTGCATGGAAAAATCTAAACACAATGGTCCAAATATTCAAATCTCTATTCATTTAGAACATAATAACTTATTTATAAAAATATTATAATGAGATATATGATTTTGGATAACTAGGATGAAGCAATTGTTCTTTCATGTTATCGTATGATAATAATAGTTATATGTAGAAGCCTTGCTAATGCATGCTTTTCCTTGCATGATTCACTTGATGGATTACTAAAAATGCTACTCCAGATAAGTGATACTTTATCCTGTCAAGCAATTGCATGGAATTAAGTAGTTGTGTCATTTCAAAAATGACATTCCTTGATCATTTTAACAATCTCTGAATTCATTTTCTGATCCTTTGCTTGCCTCAAATGATCTCCAGTAGCACCTTCTATTCTCCATTAATGTCATTGGCTATGCACCATTTGTTTCCTCTAGCAAATACAACAGAGTTAAATTTGTTTTCAAGAATTGAACTAGGTATACACTATTGAGCTGGACTGAAGAGGTTAGAAATTTGGACGGGCTCACTTTAAAAATATTTTGATTATTTATTAATATAGGGCCCAGCTTGATTTTGTTGATTATATTGGCCCAACTCATGAATTTTATAGAATTTTGGACCTAGTCATCTAAATATATCCTAAATATTTTTATATACCAAGAGGTGCATATTAAAGATAATAGTTCACCCAACATATTCTTTATTAAAATAAAAACATGGTCAAGAAAATAGCCAGAGAACAACTAAACTCTTTCTTTTTATTTGAGAGAGGACAACTAAAGTCAACAAAGAGAAAGGGTACTGTAAATGATCCTTTGAACTTTGGAAACGGCTATACTACCATGTCCAGAACCATATGAGAATATATGACATTCTTGAGGGCCAATAATTTTGATAAATTAACAAAAAATCCTACAATTTTTTCATTTCACCATCGGCAACTTGTAGCACTGGAGTCTTGGCCTTTGATAAATTCCTTCATCACTGTCTTCTCCCTGGAAGTAAAATGTCGGATCCTAAAGTTCAATAAGCCTATGTCTCAAGCAAAGTTAAAGATATTTAGTTTTACATTTGGTAGATGAGTGATAGTCCCATCTCTCAATATATATTTCACATAGAGGGACCATTTGGGATGTTTCTATCTCTCTTCGTCAAATTCTCTTTTGTCAGAATATTGTTTCTAGTAGCAAGCCGTGATAAATTTTCACTTTATCAGGCACCAAGATTAAGAAACGTATAATAGAAACACTCATGAGACTTCAAAGAAACATCCATCTCCATGAACATTCACAAAGGAGTAAAAAGGAAAGCAATGTGAAAGATCACAAGGAATCTATCATGGACTCATCAATAGATCTCTTAAATCCAGAAAAAACAAGTACCCCCTCTTAGCCAACATTTCGAGGTCTACTGCTTTTTGAACATGGAAATCTCATCGACCCACCTATCCTCTCAACATCTGATAAAATTTTATTCTCATATAATTTGATCCATAATACATTTTGTTCTTGAAATGTTGTGTCCTAATAGAGGGAGTACTGTTTTTGCCTCAAGGGTTCAGATTGTATCTGATTCACCTTCTATCGTGGCATCCACCATTAGATTGCACAATGCTTGCTTGGAGATCGATATAGGCAAATGAAAGAGGATGGTTGGTGTGCCTTGAGATTTGTGTAATATAAAAAGATGCATCATTCTTTCGTGCAAAAAATACAATCCAAACCGTTGCTTCAAATGCAGAGATACAAAAATCTTCTTCCATGCTATTTGTCATGCATTGCATGTCTAGAAATCTTGCTAGCCATGGACATTTCTTCCTTTTAAAATGTCTAATCTAGACACGCGCTTAAAAAAAAAAGGTTTGCAAAGATGGAAATTATTGCACCAGGTTGCAATGCAAGTAAAAATCATCTCAGATAAGGCCTCCCTTGGAAAACATTTGTGACGCGGGATATGGGGACTGTTCCCACGAGCACGGAGCATCCTGTTTTTGCCTTTTTGGTACATCAAAATGCAATTCCAATGCAGTAAGATGTTTTGGATAAAAAAAAATTAGCAACACCTTAACATTGTGACAAGGAGACCAGCTTAGTTTAACAGCGAGGTGGCGTTGATTAAAAGATTAGAGGGAGCATTTCGTGCCAGAGAGAAAAAAAAAGGGACGTACCATTTTGCCGTACGTGCTGTTTTGTTATACAGTATCCTTTTATTGTGTCTCTGATCAAAAATGGCCGAACAGTCCACATCAGAAGGCGGCCGAAAGAAATGGAAAAGTTTGACGGGTACACAAGTCTTAAAATTAAAGCAACAGGCGATGTATATGCCAAGTTATTCTGACATAGATTAACTATGCTGTCTCCTGAAAAGTGCGATGCATCTTAAAACTACTCAACACGTTTTCTCACAGGGTAACTTTTTTTTTTTTTCTGAAGGAATAACAGGGAACTTACCGCCCCTTTTTTGGTCGAATATGTTGGAGGCTTCTCTGCATATATACATAAGGATCTAGATTCAAAAATTTCTCACGCATGAATCTTATAGCAGAGAAAATTAAAAAATAAATAAAAAAATATTTTATCCTCACGTGCCGAGCACATGAGGTGGAAGAGGCGGACTCCTGATGGAGTCCATCATCCTCTTTTGAGTTTCACCGAAAGAAGAATCCTATGACTGATCAAACTCTGATGAAGATCTTGAGATCTGTGTCTATAATTTTTTTGTCATCTCCCTGAAATCCCTAGTCAATTGCCGATGGAGTCATGAGGATTAGAGAGTTCTTTTCGTAGAGTATTTCCGGTGAGCCACCGCTAATATCGGAGTTGAGGTAACAAACTTCTATTCTCCTTCCTCTTTTATTTTTCGAATTGTAGGGAGCTTTTGATAGTCGGATTAAGCCATCGGCCATCAGATTTCATAATGGATCAGACCTCTCCAATTTTTATTTCCTTTCTTTCTTTCCGTTAGACCGGCTGCAGTCGTTAGGTTGTGGCCTTGTCTTGGTCGTCGATAGACAGAGCCACACCCCCACCACAGCTACCCAAGGCACTACCGAAGAAGGCCATGGCTACGGGAGGTGGTTGGTTTATGCAATAACCTGCTACAAAAAAAAAGCTTAAGCCTAAACCCTTGCATGAATCTCAAAGCAAAGAAGAAGAAACCAAAAAAAACTTTAAACATCACGTGATTGACATGTGAGGCAGGAGGTAGACTCCCAATGGAGTCTGGTTCCTTCTCCATTTTCCATCCAGAATAGAAACCTAAGGCTCATTGGATTTCGGCGAAAGCCCTAAGAATCGATCAATATAAGGCCTCCAAATCTTTCCCTTGTGTATCGACTTCCAATCCTCAATCAGTCACCGACGAAATCCATGGGATTTCTTGGATTTTTGCCAAGTATTTTCGAGAGCCATTGTGAATTTTTGCCAGAAAGGAGGATCAAATACCTCATCAAAGATGAGATATGGCCTCTGAACCTTTTCTCCTTCTTCCTAGCTTCTTTGGTGCCCTCGCCGACTATGGTCGCTAGATTTACTTTGAAACTGAGCCTCCCTACTTTCCTTTCGATTTTCTTCTGCTAGATAGGTCATCATTGCTGAAGATGTTGAGAAAAATATCTTGAGATTTGATTCATAATAAGCTTAGGATGGACGACGAGCGGAGTCCAACGAGCCCAAGAACAGCCCAAACGGAGTCCAGACGGCGAAGATACACGTGAAGAAAGTCTGGAAAGGAGGTAGTACAATCCATGAGTTGTCGGAGGGATCCACGGGTGGCACAGCCCGATAGTGGAGCAGGCCAAGTCCGACAGTGCGGGTGCATGCAAGCTGGCCATGGGTGCATGGCCCAGGCGGGCGCGCGCAGGTCGGCCACGGACCCAGTCCAGTGGGTGCGCACCAAGCCTGCATTCTCATGTGGTTCACGTGGACCAGTAGTCCACAGGTGATGGAGTGTGGTCCACGCAGTAGACACCCCATTTCCCCCTCAGTTGTCGCAGTCCACAATGGGCCGATGAGCGTTTCTCTACATTTCACTGGGCGTATGGTGCAATCGAATGGTAGGGGTTGATTTTAAGTTTGATCAAATGGCTGCGAAAGCTAAGAGGCACAATTTGAAGCACGGTTGCACAGTATCGGATGGATAGCAATGGTCGTGGCATGGATCGGATAGCCAGAGATGTTATAGAATTTGATCAGGAGTCTGATTTCGATGTGGTTTGGATCTTGACACCTATAACCAGACCCAGTGGCAACAAAGATGTGGGCTGAGGTAGTCAGCAAAGAGCCGTAAAGAAGTCGATGGGAGCTCAGGCAGTCATCGGGAGAGAGTCCGAAAAAGCATCGAGCATGAGCAGCAGGCAGAGCAGATGCAGGCAGAGCCTAGCAGAGCATCAGGCAGAGCAACTGTGGAGAGGCATGATATAGCAGTCCATCACAGGAAGCATCCAGGGATATCAAGGATTTTGGTACTGGCAGACTTGTGAGAGGGTCTCCTTAAAGAATTTTGAGAGAGCTTTGTAAGGGTGACTTCTTATTAAGAGAGGTGTCTATGGAGAGTTGAGAGTAGGTGTTCTCCTCTTATATTTGTTCTTTTTCATAGTGAATCTTGCATTCCATGTGGAGACAGCACTTGGACTATTCCACATACTTAATTGTATATTTCTATTTATTTTTTCTTTTTGTTGCTGCAACGAGTGGTATCAGATCCTACACAACAAGTGATATTACAGAGCCATAATAATTGATATCAGAGCAAAGTGATATCACAATAATTAGTACAGAGCTGGATTGGTACCAGATGTAGATTGCGGCGGCGGTGATCAAGATTGAAGATGGAGAAGACAGGCACATCAAAGTGATGATCAACCACGAAGGATTGATCGATGCTCTCTTGTGTAAGGATGAACTATCTATATAGAGGATGCCAACTGAAGCTCAGTGCGAGGTGGAGCTCTAGGTAGAGATGGATCGGGCATAGGATAGAAGATTCGAAAGGATGATAAGTGACATCATCAGGAGGCTACCCCAAGTAGGTCTCAGATCAGGAGGTGTATAGCATATGACGTAGATAGAATCGAATGACCTGGCTCGACTCCCATGTTTGCCCATCCATGAGTAGTAGGCGATTACCCCAAGGCATGGGGGTGAGATCCAAAAGCTCTCAAAGTCAGATGGAGACTGAATATCGAGTTGAAGTGAAGATTGTTAAGGAAAATATCTCAAAATTCAATCTATAATAAATCTAGGATGAGGTCCAAGACGACGAACAGAGTCCAATGAGCTCAAGAACAGTTAAAACGGAGTTTAGATGGCGAAGATACGCACGAAAGAAGCCCGAAAAGGGGTGGTACGACCCATGGATCACTGGAGGGTCCCACAAGTGGTGCAGGCCGACAATGGAGTGGGCCAGGCCCGACAGTGTAGGCATGCACAGGCCAACCATGGGTGCATGGCCCAAGCGGGCATGCGTGGCCGACCGCAAACCCAGCCCAACGGGCACGCACAGGCCTGCATTCTCACATGGTTCACGTGGATCGATGGTCCACAGGTGATGGAGCACAGTCCATGCAGCAAACACCCAATTTCCCTCTCGATTCTCACAATCCACGATGGACCGATGAGCATTTCACTAGGCGCATGGTGCGATCGGATGGCAGGGGTTGATTCTAGGTTTGATTGAATGGCTGTGGAAGCGGGAGGTACGATCTAAAGTATGGTTGCATGATCGGACATGCAGCAATGGTCGCGGCATGGATCGGACAGCTAGAGACATTATAGAGTTTGATCAGGAGTCTAATTTTGATGTGGTTTGGTTCTGAGGCCTATAACCAAACCTGTGGCAACAGAGGCATGGGCTGAGGTAGCTGGCAGAGAGCCATGAAGAAGCCAATGGGAGCTCAAGCAGTTGTCAGGAGAGAGTCCGGCATAGCACTGAGCATGAGCAGTAGGCAGATCAGATGCAGGCAGAGCCTAACAGAGTGTCAGACAGGGCAGTTGTGGAAAGACATGATGTAACAATCCATCATAAGAAGCATCCAGGGATATCGAGGATCCTGGTACTGGCAGGCCTGTGAGAGGATCTCTTTGAGAAATTTTGAGAGAGCTTTTATAAGGATAGCTTCTTGTTGAGAGAGGTGTGTACGAAGAGTTGAGAGTGGATGTTCTCCTCTTGTATTTGTTTCTTTCTCATAGTGAAACTTGCATGCTCTATGGAGGCAGCACTTGGGCTGTTCCACATACTTGATTGTGTGTTTTTTATTTTATTTTCTTCTTTCTTCTTGCTGTAATGAGTGGTATCAGATCCTATACAATAAGTGATATCACAGAGTTACAATAACTGATATCAGAGCAAGATGATATCACAATAGAAGATGGCCTTGCTCGGGTCATCGAGGGTCGGAGCCACCCTATTGGAGCTATTGGGGGTCGCTGTCAATGAGGGTCCTGGCCATAAAGGTGGCCAACCTCAATTTCTTCCCTTGCTCTATTTCAATGAAGAAAAGAAGAAAATGAGAAGGAAAAAAAAAAGAAAAGAAAAGAAAAGATAAAAGAGTTTCCTTTCTCCTCTCTCCTCTCTCTACATTCTCTCTCTGCTTTCTCTCTACAAGATTTTCTCTCTAGTTTCTCTCTCTCTGCTTTCTCTCTTTAGAATTTTTTTTCTAGATTCCTTCTCTCTTTATGGATTTATACATATATATATATATATATAT